>SOMO01000195.1:148540-161891 GCA_028128575.1 Paedocypris carbunculus | reverse complement strand
AAAAAAAAAACTGCCGTTCTTAAAGGCACAAGGCAGACAACGGAGCTGCCGGGAGATCTATTTATTCAGTCTGTTACACTGCTTTCTGTGTTCAATTAGCAATGTCTCCGTGCCGTCATTGATAGTTGTAACAAAACAAATGTGTTATACTGTATTAAAGTGTGTATAAACTTATAAAAAATTAAATTATCACGGTATCCACTGTATTGCAAAACCCATATCGTGGCACATCTCAATACCGGTATTCATGTTAACACCAGTATACCGCCCATCCCTATTCTGAAGTGTGTGTGTTTACACTCAGCAAACCACATACAGCAAACATCTCCAGATGAAGACAAAATTATTAGCCCCCGTAAAATAATCATTGTTTGATAAGTATTTCAAAAGTACTTTTAAACAGAGCTAATAAATTTGTACGCATTGTACATAATGCTGTTCTTTGGAATGTTTATTTTTATTATGTTTAAAAGTGATTTTTTTTCTTTTACATTACTTTTACATTACATTATAGTTTTCATTCCATTTATTTAAATTTCAAGCAAAGAGTAATATGTGTTGATTTGCTGTAAAAATATTGCTGTTTGACAACCTGATTTTCAGGGTTGAATATTTCAATGAATAAAAATATCCAGAAAGAATTGTGATCATTATTCTAAGCAAAACAATTTCATGATTCTCCTTTTATCCAGAATTGTGCAGCTCTAATAACTAATAAATCTAAAAGCTAATAAAATCTAAATTTTATTAGCTTTTATTAGCTTTTTATTAGCGTTCCCCAGAAGTCAATCCTTGGACCAGCCCTTTTTTCAATCTATCACCTGCCTCTTGCTTCCATCCTCACAAAATTCGGCGTTGCTTATCACTTCTTCGCGGACGACACGCAGATCTATCTGCCCTTCTCACACACCGACAGTAACTATCTACAGCCGTTACTGGAGTGCCTAGCAGAGGTGAAACTGTGGCTGGCCAGCAACTTCCTGAGCCTAAACGAAGACAAGACCGAGGTCCTGGTCTTCACCCCAAGTGAAGAGAGAACTATCGCCCTCTGTGACAAACTGCGCTCGAAATTTGGGAGTACTATTCGACAGCCATCTCAGGTTTGACGAACAAGTCAACTCAGTAGTCAAAACTTGCTTTTTCCAACTCAGATTTATAGTGAAAACCAAGTCTTTCCTACCACCAAACTGTCTGGAAATAGCAATCCATGCTTTCATCACGTCACGCTTAGACTACTGCAACTCACTCTACGCCGGCATCACTCAGTCAACACTCGGACGCCTTCAGCTTGTCCAAAACGCTGCCGCTAAACTCCTGACGGGTAAACGCAAATACGACCATATCACCCCTATTCTATGCTCCTTACACTGGCTACCCATCAAATACTGGATTGACTTCAAAATCCTACTTTTTGTTTTTAAGGCACTCAATGACCAAGCTCCTCTTTATCTGTTGGAACTTTTATCTCCGCAATCTTCATCACGAACCCTTCGATCAAATGACCAAGGGCCTTCAAAACCCCTAGGACTCGACTTAAATGTCGAGGAGATCGCTTGTTCACTGTGGTCGGCCCGAAACTTTGGAATACTCTGCCTCCACAAAAAAAGGCTGCCCCGTCCATCTCAATCTTCAAATCAAGACTCAAAACTCACCTGTTCTCCCAGGCCTTCAATATGCCACTATAAGTACTGTCCCTCTATGCACTGTTACTGCCACATAATGCACTTTGTTTCTTTTATCTGCCTTCCTCCCTTTATCTTACTGCCTAATTATTGTTTTACTTTCTTATTCTTCTCTTAATTGCCTCTCTTCTACCTCTTCTCCTCTGCCTTCATGTGAAGCACTTTGGTCCACTCTGGTGGTTCTTAAGTGTGCTATATAAATAAACTTTGACTTGACTTGACTAAATTGTACTGTAATCTGAAAGTGACATTTAATGACAAACTGCCTTCATGTGCAAAACTGGCTAATCACAATTGCAGGAAAAATGTGGAAGGGAAAAGTAGACATTACACACAGTGTTGGGTAAAAATATGTGCTAAAAGGCAGATCGAAACTAAATAAAAAATGAATTCAAATGCATTTACATATTATTTACTGATCTAACATTCTATGTTTGTTTCATTCAAATGTTTATCTTGTTTGTTTAATTGATTTTTTTATTTTTTTTTAAACGCTGCTTTTTAAATGGTTAACTTTCCCCCCTTGCATGTCCATACTAATACAAATCCATTCATTTTGTGCAAATACAAATGCTAATTGCTTCAATTGCACTTAAAATGTGTATTAAAATGATCATGTATAGCACAAAACAACATTATATATTTTTTCCGTTGTCTACAGTCTGCAAAATGACAAAGCTGATGATCCGATTCAACTAAAAGTGGCTGTTAAAAGGCAAAACCTCAATTTCATCTTGCACTCGCACACACACAAAGGATGTCGGATGTGAATTACACGTCTGTAACATGTCTTGTGGAAGGTCAAAGTTCATATGATGGTTCTCTTGAATAATACTTCTAGAATAAAACCTCAGCCTAACGTTCCCTGATTAGGATAAACCAGGGGAGTTTTATCCTCTATAAAAGCACTGATGAAATATTAAATGGCATTTTATTTTCCACTGAGAGAGTGAGAGAGAGAGAGAGAGAGAGAGAGAGAGAGAGAGAGAGAGAGAGAGAGAGAGAATAGTAAAGCAGAGTCAAAGTAGGGGGTGATGGCCAGGTCAGCCTCATCATCTCCCTGCTCTGGATTATAGATTACGCCTATAATCCGGAATTGAGGACATGCCTCAATATACTAAATACAGCTAAGGCCACTAGGACAACTAAACAACTAATGTGCCATTTAAATTCTAAATACAGAGAATACAAATAATGCCAAAAAAATAGGTTTTGTGCTTACATCAAGTGCGTATTTAAAAAACAATTAAATCGGGACATTCGTTGGAGCGATTTTATGATAAACAGCAACTTTGATCAACATCTGCTCTGAAATGCGCCTTTCACGTTTAACGAAAACATATAATACGGAGAGGAAATCATGAAGAGAATCCTTATTTGTCACATTTGCTGTTAGAGATTCAGTTTTGAATGGGGCCTGAAATGTGTAAAGAAAAACGTTTGAAATATTGTAGAAATAGTGTTGTGTACTTTAGTTAAGTTGCCCCGAGACAATTTTTGAAAGTTTAAAATTGATGCAGCAATCCTATTGTAAACTCTTGTCCACAATCTCTTCATCTTATAGTTTAAAAAAAAAAAAAAAAAAAACTTGGTGTGAAACTTCACTAGATTACTACATTCCTAATGAATTATTCCTTAGGAAAATCCGATTACGAAACGTATCCAAACTCAATAAACGTCAATAGTTCATCTAACAATTTGCACAATTCACCATAAATGCAGCTTTTTCTGGTTTATTGAACATCCTAGAACCTTCTGTAGCATATTTCTAGTCTATTCAGACTAGTCTATTCTTTAAGTATTTAGATGCATTCTGTACCAGCAAATATGGGGATTTTATAGGGAAAAACCCATATATGTGACGATGCGTGCGTTAAAAATTTTAATTTGAAATCGAGACTGTGAAGTGCTCATCACCTGCAGAATAGCGAGGGCAGTTGGTCAGCATGGCATCCACATGCGTATCCAGAGGCTCTGGACTTGAGACCCAGTTGCAACAGTGCTAGGTAGAAAATAAAGAGATGGAGTTAGATACCTCAGTGAAGGTGGTAAAAGCCTGGGATAAACAAAGAAGAAGGGCTGCGCGATTACCGTATTTTTTGCTATATAAGACGCACCCAATTTTAAAGGAGGAAAATCTAGAAAAAGATTCTGAACCAAATACTGTAGTGAAATATTTTGTATCAACTGTATAAAAGTTAACAGCAGTTTAAAAACAATTGTATGCCAAACATGTAACATGAACAGTCAGTAAAGTCAGTAAACAGTGAAAGTAGGGGTGGGCGGTATACCGGTATTAACGTGAATACCATGAATATATTGAGATGTGCCACGATATGGATTTTGCGATACCGTGGATACCGTGATAATTCATTAATTAGATTTTTATATAAGTATATAAACACCTTAATTCAGTATTACACATTAGTTTCATTACAAGTTGTAACTTACAACTACCAATGACGGCACGGACATTGCTAATCGAACACAGAAAGCAGTGTAACAGACTGAATTAATAGATCACACAGGTGACGCGTGATTTTTGATCAAAGTCTGTTTTCGTTTGGAAAATCATGGTTTCATTGTTTCACAAGATTCTGCGCGAGAAAGAAAGCGAGACAACGTTTACGAACTAAGACCAGAAACAAAGCAGCCGCTCGTGCTCTCTCTCTCGCCGGCCCGCCCCTTTCTCTCTCAGATTTTGTCAATTATGTTAATATGGTCTACTAAGATGGCAGTGACCGCGCTCCGTGGATCTCTGCATTCGCCGTATAAGATGCACCGACTTTTCACCCTTAGGTTTGGGGAACAAAAAGTGCGTCTTATAAAATGAAAAAATAAAAAAAATTTACATTTAAAATCTTTAAAAATAATCAAAATCAAGTTTCAAAACTTACAATCGTTAAAACATTTTCAGGTCGATTATTTCTATTACTTTCCCTTTAAGAAAACGTTCAGATGTGGAGTCAAGTGACATGAACAAGAACTGAAAAGTAAGTTCATTTTCATATAGTGAAATGACAAGATCACCTCACGCAACTACACTTTTGTTTTTCATTTCATCTGTTGATAGGAAAGTGAGGTGATGGCAATACAGTGAGAAGATACATTGCATATTAAAATATTTAATATTTTCAGAAGATGCAAGAAATGCACAGGATATATCTTATTATGAGCTATACTTTATTATAAAAAATAAGACTTATTTTATTTAGAAGATAAGTGCTCGTTTCCATATACATATATAATAAAATATAAAAAAATAGTTTATTCTGTTCCCACATGTGGACGTTACTTATTTTTACTCTTTTTGACATACAAAGTGTTTGTTTGATTTTGGCACGTTGCTTTAATTTCGGTAGTTGGTGTTCAATAAATAGTCACATACCGTATTTACGCGAAAATAAGAACCCCCTATTTTCAAATTTTTGAAACTAAAAAACTTGAAGGGTACTTATAATCGCTGATTTAAAAAATTTGCGTATTTTCAGACTCTCATTTTTCGACATTTCAAGTCCGAAGTGTCATGACGGCGTGAGTGCAGCGGGCTCAGCCACGGCTGGCATGTCGTTCTTACAAGGAGAAATCACAAATAAATGGAAACATGTAGTCTTTCCTAATGTTATTTATTATCAATTTTCAAGTACAAAAGCGTTAAAGTGAACGATGCGAAGGAGGAACACGCGTAGATCTTTCAGATGGCCAGTTAAAAACTGCGGTCTCGCCAGCCTCGCCTGCGAAAACCGCTGACTTTTCATCCGCACTTGCTTTTTCCCTTGCGCTACTAATACGCTAATTACGTTTTATTTTGACACCGGCAAATTAAAACATTCGTCCTTCCTAATACTTTTTATCCATTTTTTCAAGCACAACAGCATTAAAGTGAACGGTGCGAACGAGGAACATACATAGATGCTTCAGGTGGCGTGTTTTAAACTTGTATTGACACCTGCGAATAAAAGAAATGAAAACGAGTTTTATTTACCGAGAGCGGTAGTCTAGAAACAATAAGGTTTTTTTTAACCGCTGCATCAAGTGACTATTAATATCCGATTTATAAGAGTTTTACTCTGCTGCTCTTAGAGGAACAAGACGCAATGCTGACGTCATCGGCTGAGCTGCTCGCGTCATCTTCTCTCATTTCATTCAGTTCCGTCCAGTGCGTTGGAAATGCCAACTTTTTGAAGCTTCCCACAACTCAGACGTGTTCTCCCCATGTTGTCACTGCCACCTCTCGTTTGAGTTAAAAGTCACGTAATAATAATATTTTAAAAAATAAATAAAAAAATAAATGTAGTAATTTTTTTTTATGATGGAAAAATCAGGGGGGTGCTTATATTCGCGTAAATACGGTATGAGATCTGTGCGTGCTTCCTTTCACTTTAATGTGAGCATATTCATGTAGAAAACTTGTCAGAGAACTTTGAGGAGCAAAAAACATAATCAAAGAAATAAAATAATCGTTCAAAAATCGCAATTGTGATTTTGATTTTTCTGCATCAATCGCTCAGCCCTACAAAGAATCATGGACTGGAATGGACATTATGTTTACCAGAATCCCACTTCAGCATTAAACACAAGACTATATACATAAACCATCTAACCAACTCAAAATCGGCCTCAAAAGGCACACTGAAGCTTCCAGAATGCATTGCGATGCTCCAACTCTTCGGAGGGCAGAGTTGAAAAAAAAAAAGTTCCAAAGGCATGCATGGAAAAGTGGGCCTGCAGATAAGATAAAACAAGCTGAATAGAAGACAGAGAAATTTAAATGAGATTAGCGTATTGCAGCTGGCGCCCTTGTGGAGCGCTGCTTATCTCCACTTGTTTACTCTTGCAGACATGGCGCTGTCAGCCATTACCACTGTAGAGGGGACAGTGTCCTAACTCTTCCACATACACCCACAAATCCAGACAGATTGATAACCAACCCAACAAACACAAACACTGTGCTATCTAACCCTCCACCAACTCCCAAGGCAGCTCCACCATGACAGTAGAGAGAGACCATTCCGGCAACGAGACACCCCACCGGAGACGTTGCATACATAAGCATACACAAACACACACATGCCAAGAGTCCCAGGTCACATCACACCTCAGCCTGTCAACCTCCCCCAGCTCTGAGCCCAGTGTCACCCCAAGGGTCAACGCCCCATCACCCCAAACCCTATTTGATTGTGTTTGAGAGACGAGGAGGGATTCACTGAATTTCTTTCTGATCTGGGATCAAGGTTCAACAGTGACAATGAAAAAAAACTCAGAAAGAGTTGCGAAACTGTATTTGCGATTGCGTTGCGGACAAAATTCCAATGCAATTGCAAAAAGTAACACGACAACTCGATTGACAGGGTCACTTTGACACTTGAAAAGGGACAACTTTCAATTCAAGGTCAACTCTAGATATGAATCCACAAGTTCTATTTGAGAGGTTACAGAATGCATTGCGAACATAATTCGACACATTTTTCCAATTTAGTCCTGATTTTACGTGGCACATGAGTTCGACTAAATACTGGCTTTCGGTTTTGGCCCGAAAATGATTTACTGAATTTCAGCATGCTTTCGGTTTCAGCTTCGGCCAAAATTTGACTTTCGATCGAACTCTACATTAACAAAGTAACTTAGCAGATTTAGATTAATGCCTTGCTCAAGAACACTTCAGTTGTTGATCCTCCAGGTCTGGGATTCAAACCTGTAACATTTGAGTCACTAGTCCAGCTTTCCGCCACTAGGCCACAATTGCCCGTCATACAACATGACTCGCTTCATCAAGCTCAATTACTAGCAGAGAATAGAGTTTGTGTCATTTTTGGCCTACACTCCTTCCATGCGGCATGATAATTAAAAGTCAGAAAGAGCCATTACTCTGTAGTTCGCCTAGTCTTTATTATCCTCTCACAATCCCGTCAATTGCACGTATTCCTGGAACGAGGAAGAGAAGACAACTGCCATTGGAATGAACAGGCGTGCATTGTGTATTTTTAGAATTCCTGCTGCCCTAGTTGTGCACCATGGAGCAAAGCCAGTGAAAGAAGCACTCCCTGACTGCAGCATCAAGTGTCTTATTGTACAAACTTAATTCATGCCGTCTGGAGAAAGATGTCAGTTGGGCTGGAAGCAAGGGCAGGAATTCCAAAGACGGGAGTCCCAGCCAAAGCGAGTGGCAAAGAGACGGGGGTTGGGAAGAGGCTTCAACAGATTTGTCAATGCTGGCTAATGGACTGGGATGNGAGTCGCACCTTTTTCAAGATAAAACACACAAAAAAAGTCATTTTGGACTCACATATGAATGTTATAAATTAATTGAAACTTTTAAGTAACAATTGTATTTAGGTATACAATATATTTAGGTGTACAATTTAAAATACAATCTTATTAAAAACAGGACATTATGTTTTTGTAATAATAATAATAATAATAATTAAGCGTGACGTTTTGCCTTCTCTTTGTCAGCTAAAAATGCTGAAAATGAACTGTAACTTAATAAATACTTATCACTCTAACATGAAACATATGCCTACATAAATCTTAGAATGTCTGTTTTTAAAAGTAAGTGTAAGTAAATACAGTATTTATCTGATCCGTATAAAGCGGTGACTTTTTGATCCGACCTGTAAAGCTTGGTGAGCAGGGAAAAGCAGGTCGAGTCTCATATGCAGTTTCTGAAGATTAAAAAAGTTTTAAAAATCCATTTGTCAAAGACCAGGTCACAGGCAGGCGAACATTCAAAATACCGCGGACAGAGACGAGACACAGAAACCAACAAAACGGGTTAGACAACGATTATAGTGTCTGTATATACGATTTATAACGATTATAGTGTCTATTATATGGTACCTGCTGAACACATTCACTGTGCGCTGCTGATCGTAATGAGCCGCACCTGGTGAAACGAGCACGGCTCACTTGGGTGGAACAGCGTCAACACGTTAAAAAATAATTAACATGAATTAACATTTAAAATGAATCGCATGCATTAAATCGTTAACTTTGACAGCCTTGAATTTATATATTAATTACTGATCTTATGTTTAAGTTCAAGTTCTGAGCATTTGTAAGGCGCTTTTCACTGTTTTTGCTGTCTCAAAGCGTCACGTGTGCATATAAATTGTAAAATACCTGTTTGTTTCAGTCAAATGTTCATCTTATTTGTTCAATTGATTTAATTTTAAATGCTGCTTTTTAATTTTTAATTTTGTGCAAATACAAATGTTAATTGCATCAATTGCACTTAAAATGTGTATTAAAAAGATCATGTATAGCACAATTGTTGTCTACAGTATGGTGTTTGGGTCTCTTTCTCAGTCCATCAGTGATGCTTTCTCTCCATTTTCCATGTTTTACGTCAAGTGCTAGTATTCGTACAGACCAAAATTCTCTCAACCGTCCTTGTTTGCTTCTTTCCAGTAGGGATTCCGTAGATTTTTGCCTTCCGTCTATCCTGAAGCCTCCCATGGGGTTGTCCTCTTCATCCATTGCTCTGTTTACGTCTTCAATCCGACCGCCACTCCCTCGCCTGCCCTTATTCTGACCCATTATCGCCACATCACCTGTCCTAGTGTGCTCTCGTCTCGAAAATCCCTCCGATTCTCAGCTCTCATTCTTCCACCTCCCTTAGGAGGAGAAAGCTGGAATTACCCAACCTGCCAAGGAACATAGACAACGGAATCCCTGACGGAAAGGCAAGGGACAGTCGAGAAAAACAACACACCATCAAGCTTTGCCAAAAACGGCGACGTCAAAGATGATTTTCCGAATCCAAACGGTGGATTACGAATGTAAATATGAAAGCGATCACTGGGACCCTGATTAAAGTTGGCTCTACAATTGAGAGTCAAAATAAGCAGAATGAAAGAAAAAAGCAAATTACAGGTTAAAAGGGTGAAACAAAAAGCTTGGAGTAACGACTTCGGCATCCACTGGCGACTTGGGCAAGCTACCGTCTACCCTCTGGCATCAATTATTGGGATGAAATGAATGTGAAAATCAATTAAAATTAATGCTCAACCTCATTAGCTTTAATCGGGTTGTTTAACACATTTGTGTATTGGAGTCCAAAATGTCAGTCATTTTACTTTTACGGCACGCACACACACACACCTTTAAAATACATGTCTGATAAGTAGTCAGTAGTCAGACTGAATACTTTAGTAGTGGATCACCTAACAAATGCATTAAAGGATAATCCTTCAGATTAGTGGAATGTTTAGTTATCACACCAATTCAACAGATTTTGCACACAAGGAGATCTGGAAAAAGACAGTCTTTAAGGGTTCAGCTTTTTATTTGGGACACTTCAGGTTCCGGGTTATTATAGGAACAAGGAAAACCTTACTTTTCCTTACTCTTCTCAACATTTTTTCCCAATTAAGTAGTGTTTTTGTCCCAAATAAGTGGGAAATATTAGGCTTGATTACTTGTCTTTACCAAGACTTGACCCCACATGCCACCTGGGCAAAAAGGCTTGCCCACTGCTCCAGGTTTGTGTGTTAACTTCAAAGAGTGCGTGTAACTTTACTGAATGGTTAAATGCAGAGAACACTTTCTATATGGTTCGCAGTGTATATTTTCCCCTTGATTTTGAATAAACTATAAATATATATACAGTGACACCCGACAAAAATCTAGAGAAACAAAATGTGTCGCCGTAAAAATCTCGTCCCATATTCCAAAATATTTTTGTTATACGAAAAGAGCGCGTCTTTTTCTTACCGCTACCGTGCATGGAGATGAGAGTCCAGACTGTATAATCTTCTTTACACATTAAATAAATAAAAAAACCAACAAAACACTAGTTAGTTTCAGAGATCTTGCTTCCAAAATATAAAATACGCTCGTATTCTCCCAAAATGGAGATGTTTTTTTTCTCACCAGTAGAGCCACTATCTTGAAATGATGTGCAAATTGCTGAAATTTCTGTAACGTCGCTTGTCATCATTCTTGCGATAACTTAGAGATTTGCATGATGTCATTTCAAAATGGCGGTAAGCGTTCATGTGAGATTGTCTGCCGTATAATATACAGGAATCCCTCGCTGCTTCGCGGTTCGACTATCGCAGATTCACTGCTTCGCTGATTTTTTTTCTTATTTACGTATATTCGCGGATTAATTTTTTCCCGACCGTATCTCGCCGGAGGATGCTCGTAGCGGTTCGGACCTCGCCAGATGCGTCTCGGCGGGGAGATGCGAATCACTATGTCGGACGTCCCCCCACAACCACCGCACGAGCCCCAGCGGCGAGAAACGTGTGCTTTTCCCCCTCATATTCCCCCATTCAAACACTTTGAAAATTTATATCTCCGCGGGGACGACGCGTGCGGCGGGGAGATGTTAGTTAACATTACTTTAATAAAGAACACTACGCAAAAAAAGTGTTTTAAAAGTCTGAATAAGTGTTAAATAAATACGTAAATGTTGTGCCTCTACTTCGCGGATTTTCACCTATCGCGGTCGGGCTTGGAACGTATCTACCGCAATAAACGAGGGATTACTGTACTGTACCTTTATAAACATCTGCCAAAGGGCAAACTAAACAATTGCTATGTAACATGTTTATAACACATTTATTACTGATATTTTATAATTTATTTAAAAAATTGTCTGAATTTACAAAGTCGTGGCACGGATTAGAGGGATTACATGTAAAATAAGGTAATTTCAACTAATGAAATTTTCGCAGAACGAAACGCTGTGGATGAACTTTGCAAGTCTGTATATATAGAATAATAATCAGAGTCCTTTTTTCTCATTATACATTATATAACAAAATTGTAGCAGCCTAGAATTGTCGACGTTGTTCGAACCGTTTAGCGTCTTTGCGTTGGTCTCGGACTAAGAAAAGCGCTATACAAATGAACTTGAACTTGATTGGTGATAGCATGAATTAAAATCTAAGACATAAGAAAATATAAAAATAGAAATAATAGTATAAAAAAGAAGTATCAGGTAGAGTATAAAATTTGCATGGGATGCATTGCAAAGTAATAGAATAAATAGAACGTTTAGTTCAATATAAGTTTTATGTAAATGGGGAGTAATAATGCAGATATTATGCATATTGCATTGCATTGAACGCTGGGTGTGTAGATGTGTGTATATATTTGCTTGTTAAAATTTCAAAACGCTAATAATGAATAGATTATGACATCTAAACAAGCATCTTTACGTGCTGCATTTCCCCACACCAACACCAGAACACCATCAGTTTGTGTCCCGTATAATAAGTGTTCGACGAGGCCCGAA
Source organism: Paedocypris carbunculus (assembly GCA_028128575.1). Classification (NCBI taxonomy): domain Eukaryota; kingdom Metazoa; phylum Chordata; class Actinopteri; order Cypriniformes; genus Paedocypris; species Paedocypris carbunculus. The sequence goes on along the minus strand of SOMO01000195.1, from coordinate 149,963 downwards.
GAACGCAAGCGAAAGACACAATATAAAAAGGCATTAAAAGAAAGCGATGACAGCGGAAGGGAGTGCGACGGAGGAAGACAAAACATCTGAGTGCGCAAAGAGGATGAATAAAGGACGTTTTTTCTGGTGGTCTGGGTGGTCTGGTGGTGTTTGCACTTGGCATTTGCATGGCGGTCCGGGCTTCAGATCCGCTCGCTCATCTTTATGTGCATAATGATGGTTCCCAGGTGTTGTCTCTAGACTCGAGGTCATCGCTGAAAGGGCAGAGACTAAATAAAAGCCACATACTAACACAGCATCTGCCCGTCTGCGGCACATCCGCTTTGATTTCGTATTGACGTCTATTCAAACAGACAAACAATTGAGTGAGATGAAGAACAAACTATTGGTGTTTGAGGAGAGTGTCGGTCCACTGAAGGAAATGCCAGACGGCTTTAACCCAGCAGTGCGTATTGATTGGGCGATGGCTATTGATTGGGCGATGGGCGGAGCCCGGGCGAGGGTGGGCATACCTCTCGGAGCCAGTCCTGAATAGACTTGTTGGCCTCCTGATGCCAGACATTATGGACAGAGTCGGTCATCGCCACAGCACAGACGCGGCTCTTCACTTCTGCTTCGCGTTGAATGATCTGAAAGAGAGCCAACATAGGTTGAAAGCATACACATCACTTGCATATGGTAATCTAGGGCGGGGCCTAAAATCTAAATGTCATTTGAACGATTTAGGGGGGTTTCGACCCAGGACGTTTGGCCCCCGGGGTTTTGGACCCGGACGATTGATCCTTAGGACGATTGATCCTTAGGACGATTGGACCCTCGGATGGTTGGACCCGAGTTTCGTCACGCGTCTTATTAAGAATCATATCTTCGGCCGTGTGAGCTAGACATTCGGGAGGCGGCTCCTTTGCATTTACTCCAGCGAAAAAGCAGAACTTTGCCCCGATTCGAGCGCCTTTGTCCCGCAAAGAAGCACTTATAACGGTGGATTGACCGGCGCCGCGGCTTATTAAAATTCATATCTTCATGCCCGCGCGAGCTAGAAATTTGACAAGCGTGAGTAAAAACCCATTCGGATCGAAGTTCGTTTTCGCGACGATTTTCATCCACGGGATCGCACGGAATCGGTCCTGATCGCCCGCGGCTTCAGTTCGTGCAGGGCGGGCTGCCGCTTTGCTTAAATAGCTTTCCGAATTGCCGATACTTGTTTATCCCATAAGGGTGTGGTGAAATACACAAAGCATCCTAAAGAACAGTCCAAACAAAAAGAGATATATTAACACATTTTTCTGTTTCCGCTGATTATAAACCGCGTGACGAAACTCGGGTCTAACCATCCCAGGGTCCAATCGTCCTAGGGATCAATCGTCCTAAGGATCAATCGTCCGGGTCCAAAACCCCGGGGGCCAAACGTCCTGGGTCGAAA
>SOMO01000195.1:121912-148484 GCA_028128575.1 Paedocypris carbunculus | reverse complement strand
GTTCCTCCTTCGCATCGTTCACTTTAACGCTTTTGTACTTGAAAATTGATAATAAATAATATAAGGAAACACTACATGTTTACATTTATTTGTGATTGCTCCTTTTAAGAACAGCATGCCTGCCGTCGCACTCGGTGCACATGCGCCGTCGTTACACTCCGGACTTGAAATGTCGAAAAATGAGCGTCTTAAAATACGCAGATTTTTGAAATCGGCGATCATAAGCACCCTTCAAGTTTTTTAGTTTCGAAAAATTGAAAATAGGGGGTGCTTATTTTCGCGTAAATACGGTATGTTTTTTATACGAGATATATTATGAGATCTATATTTCATTTTACTCAATGTATACATCTTAGATTTTTATTTTGATTTGTTCATTCCCTTTCACTGTAACCATGTGACACAGTGACTATAAGGACATTATATTCTATCCTAAAAAAATGTGGTAATTCATCTATCTAGCTGGAGCCAATCACACTAACTCTGACGTTGAGACACACCCCTTGTATTAGTGGCCAACCAATCACTGAGCAGGAACCGATACATAATAACAACGATACTAATGTAATTTCTGTAATGGTAATTCTATTCTGCCGGCCTCTCGCGTTAGTAATGCATCAAGCCGCGAGTCTGTTTTCTTTCCCGTCATTAGAATGTGTGGGAGGAGTTAACCTGTCACACTGACGATTTCATTAAGGATAAACGCTTCTAGAAAAAGGGCCGATCTGACAACAATAGGTTAATCACTTTACGTGATCCATTTTACCGCAGCTACACCTGGACTGGTGCTACATCAAAGTGTCCATAGTCATTTTAATACATTCCCCAAGACCATTTAAATTAGAGTGACTGTATAGAGATAAATTGAATCTATTAACGCACTAAGGACTAATACATCACACTGCTTATGGGCTTTTCTCAGGAGCGTCCTTAAAGACAAAAAGAAGACGCATTCGCGGAGCGCTGCGAACAGACACACGCTGAGAGCCCGGGACGTATGGATATAATTTCTTACCGTCTCTACCGTACATAGAAGGCCTGAAAATTTAATCCTGTGAAAGCGGCCAAATAAGACACACACAACTGTTTGTGTAATCTTCAAGGTACAAAACAACCATTTCAAAAACAGGTTTTACAATTTTTTTTTTTTACTTTTTAATTAACGATTTATCGTTACCCTGTCCCCTTAGCTAAAATGTACTAATTATACAAACTAAAAATAGTTTGTATTCATCTTTAATTGAAATTGACATCCTTAATTGAAATGTATCCATTTCGATCTATCGATCCAGCGATCAATCTATTCATTCATATATTGATTCATAATTTATGCCAGATAAAGAAAATATATTTGTTTGCATTTTTAATCTATCTTTCTACTTTCTATCTATCCATCCATCCATCCGTCCGTTCATCCATCCGTCCAGTCAGCTTACTAAAAACTTTTTTCCATTTTTACTTTCTGTCTATCTGTTTCTCTGTTTGTCTGTCTATCTCTCACTCTGTCTGTTTGTCTATCTATCTATCTATCTATCTATCTATCTATCTATCTATCTATCTATCTATCTATCTACCCCCCTTAGCTAAAATGTAAGCAGTGAAAACTTCATTATATACATAAATATTATGAATATTGGCAAATTATGATATTTCAAGTAAATTAGGAAAACATTTTGAATTAGAAAAAAATATTAATAAAAACCAAACAAAAAAATAAAATAAAAAAGCAATTATGTTTATGTTTCACTTTGTAAGTAGTAGTATAAAAAAATAAAAAAAAATATTTCACTTTTTTTTTTTTTTTAATAAAAATTAAGTTTCAGTTTAATTTTGATAGAGTATACAGTACTGATATGTAAAAAAAAATTCAAAAAACATTTCCTCATCGTGAAAGCGCCGTATATTCCAAACACACAAAAAGCCTGTAATTATGTATAAAGAGATAAATGTTGGCACGGGGAGAAAAACGAACTGACAAAATCATGTAAAAGCAAGCAGGAAGTAAACATGAGCAGAACATCTTTGATGTGTATTTCTCCACTGGGAAAACTGAAAGATGTTTATTATGTTTATGCATTCGTCTGTCTGATGCTCCTTTCTCACACACACACACACACACACACACACACACACACACACACACACACACACACACATGTCTTACATGTCCAAACACAATGACGATGCTATACACCCTTCAGGAAAAACACACCACAAACATGACATACAGGACATACAGACATAGCAAAAAAATATTATATGTATTTGAGTCATTATTATCTTAACATGTTTTATCTATCTATCTTGCTGTTTCTCTGACAGTCCATCCTTCCTTCCCTTCATCCATCCCTAATTTACACCAACTAAAAGGAAATATATTTTTATACATTTTACATATTTTCGTTTTATCTATCCATCCATCAATCCATCCATGTGTTATAATAATAATAATAACACTGTCTTCGTCATGATGTCACAACGCCATTCAGCTGGTCTGGAACCATCTGAGACAAATCCCGGCAGCTGCGCTCATCAACCTCCTGCCCAGAACGAGCGCAGAGAAAATGCAAACATGTGGAAATACTTGTTGCGCTAAAACAAACAGAGACAGATGTTGAAACATTTGCCGTCTCACTTCTTTGCACTTGCACATCTGGCTGAAGAAGATGAGAGAGAGGCGAAGATGCGACGGCGGCATGGAACAAGATGTTGTCCGGGCCTTTCGGACGGAAGGGGAAACAAGCGCGGTGATCGTTAAAAACGGATTCTTGGTTGGATTTGGCCATTTTGATCTTAAAGTTACGTTTGGAGCTGCGTTGATTGCTTAGTTTTCAGCTAGGCAGCAATTCAACAATCAAAACGAAGCCTTTTGATGGCGTTAAAAAAGATTCGAGCGCAAACGATCTCCGACGCAGCAGCGATTGTCCGAACAGGCAAGACACTTAAAAGTATTTTTTCACTTTGAAACTTACTTGGTGTAAAAATCATATAACATTTTCAAGATTTAGTTCACATGTGTAAGAGAACAATACATTTTTACGTTACAAAGATTCTGTTTGCATCAAATTGACACATGTTAAAAGTAAAAAAAAAAAAAGTTAAAATACTTAAAAGTATTTTTTCATTTTGAAACTTCATGTCTTAGTTAGTGTAATCTACACATAAACAAAACAATGGTTCAGTTGACATATTTGTAACACCTGCTTGTTAGAACAATAATGTTTGGGTCAATTTGACCCTTCAGACAAAATGGAAGCTAAAAAAGATCAAATACTATTTGAAAACATTATACACCGCTGTCTCACACTCACACACTCTCTCACACATACACACTGTTCTGGGAAACTTTTTGGTTTCTGACACTTATATGCATAATAAAAGACCCGGGTCAAATTGACTCGCGAACATTGTTGATCTTCCTCAGAAACAAAACATAACAAGAAGATTAATTAAGGCGGTCAGTTGTTTAATTTTTTAACTAATTAATGGCACTTCCCCAACCAAATTTGAACCTTGTGGTAATATAATAACCCTGTGTATATTGAGGTGTAGTAGTGTTGTCAAAAGTATCAATATTTCGATAAGTATCGATACTGAAAAATCTGAAACGATACAATACTGTGATCCAAAAGTATCGATACTATCCGCGCTTCCGGGTCTTCAACTTCGCGCATGCGCACGAAGCCGATGGAGGCGGCAGATCATTGTACACGCGCTGATACTAAATCGCGCAAACACCTCGCGAACCGAGACACAGACGTGTAGAAAGAATTTCGAGAAGTTAGTAACTGTTTTCACTATTAACACGTATGTTATGAAGTCCCGTTTTGCCCCGTTAACGCAGTGAAATACAACTTTTACGCGCGGTCTACCGAAATAGAAAATATTATACTCAGAACAGTGGGCGGATATTTCACCCTTTCTCTCAAAAATAAAGAGCAGAGACACAAGCGTGGTAATTAAATTAACATTTATGACGTGAACTAAATGCTTTCAGAAAACGGCACAAGCTAGTGCAGCTGCTCCGCTCTCCCTCACTCACACACACACACACACACACACACACGCAGGCATGAGAGCGACATTCCTAACTCCTGTTTCTCTCTGTGGCGTGGGCGGGGATTCACAAGTAAACGATACACACGGTAGATTTCGAACGTAGTATTTATTCCCAAAGCAGCAGTCAGCATTAGCATTCTTCTTAGGAGAACTGTGACATGTTTGCCTTTTCTGTTTTTTTTTTCTTTTTCACTTAAAGGGGCAGGGCACTTTTCCCACAATTCTTTAAAATTATAATGCAACCATACCAATGGCAAATTAACCCTTACATAAACATAAATTAACAATAACTTAAATAGATTAATATCAATGTAAACAAACAGTTTTATTATTTCAATAAGATTAAAGAGCATCTGAACAGGTGTTCTATCATTTTCCCCGTGCCGCTTCATTATCCCGGTGTGCCCCAAATAACCAGAAATGACTTTAAATGAAACCCAAAATTGGGTTTCTACTCATTTCTTATAAGCGAATAAATTGGGATTCCTCATTCAGACACATTTTCATGTTCCAGTCTTGTTATGTATTTTTTTCATAACGAAAAAAGAAAATAAAGGCCCTAAAATTGTTCCGGTATTTCCCCGTGGTATCGAAAATGGTAACGAGTATCGATACTTTTTTCATCGAATTGCTATTTCCAGTATCATGACAACACTAAGGTGTAGTATGTAAATGAAAGGAAACTCAACTCTAAATAACTTCAATATTACGATATAGTAATACTACTATACTGTAATATAGTTTAGCGCTTCAATCTTAATATTAAGTTTGGAGCTGCGTTAATTGCTTAGCTTTCACGACCTGATATGAAATACGCAGCGGAACAGAAGACGGCCTGAATGTTGGACCATTATTGATGTGATTTGTTTGCCCGGCGCAATTTTGAAAGTGGTAAGTGGTCAGCTGTGACATTCAGTCAAAGAGAAGGACTAGCAGCAGGAAACCCCTGAAAGCAGCAGATTTCCCTTGAAATGGAGTCGGATAAGCTCCATTAAAGCTCCATTATTTTCCCTGCATCTCTTACGGGCCGCTGTTGCTATGAGAACGCAATCAGTAGAAACCTAATTAAGGACTCGAGAAAGATATTTGAAACTTGTTGAAATGACCGTTCCAAAACTCGGCTGATGAGGATGAAATGCCCCGTGGCCCAAAACCCCTCGCGATGACCTCCCCACTGACCTCTACTGTAAAACGTAGCATTTAGCCCTTTAAGTGGCTTTGTGTCAAATTGGAAGCTAATTAGACGCCGACAGGACTGGTAAAGCTTGTTTACTTGCACCTGCGTTACCAACAGAAAAGCCAGTTTGGAAAATTTTCGAAGTTTAGGGGTCGGAAAAAAAGTCGGAAATGTGCTTCTCAGGTTGTTATAACAACCGTGACTGTTATTCCAATCACACTTGCCAGATCGCGAAGCTCTACGTGTGACTTATGTGGAAACACACCAGCAACACGACAATTATTTAGGCCTTTCGTAATTACGCGTCAAAGGATGAGCGAGTCAGCAGATAATTAGGCGAGAACTGAATGGCGATCCACAATGGCATCCCTGGAGACAAAAAACGGTTAAAACCCAAAATTGGGGCAAAAGAGAAAGGACTAAAACAAATCTACACTTTTGAAATGAAACCAGAGTGCGAAAACGAGAGGATTAGGGTGATGAGGAGACAGCGCAGACTTCCACACATCTGGGTGCAAATCCAGATTTCGGCTGATTCTGGAAGCCATGCTGTTAGCGCCAGTGCTGAGTTCAGACTAATGCATCCAAACTGCTGGCGTGATCTGGATTTCCCACCGCGTGGTAAAATGAAGCTTAAATATTTGATTGATTAACTGTCCAATTACAACCAGCGAGAGACGGCCAACACTGTGCGAAGATTGCCCAGCACGCCGTGCCAGATTCATGCACACCGACTCCAGTCGTGGTTACGCATAACGAGAAACTCAAACGTGGACTCCATAATTGACGCACATTCCATTGGAATACAGTTGACTCTGGGTAAGTGAACGGCCTCTGGTTAAGTGCTCTTAGGTGCAGCGTATATATTATCTTTGCTAATAACACAATATACTTAAAATAAACCATCAAGAACCTCACAATTAACAGTGGGTTTTAAAGACATATCTCTTAAAGGAAAAAAAATAATTTTGAAGTGAAACTCTCTGCCTAAAAGTCCTTTTCTTGTATTCACTGCATGTCTAACAAACGCTGGACAAAAAGGAAAAAAACTGCAGCTGCGCTAATTAGGTTTAATGTTTAACGCATTAAAATATTTAAAATGATTTACACGCATTAATGCTCTAACTTTGACAGCACTAGTTTTAATATGTATTGAATATAGTTATGACTGTGACAATCATGGACTACACCTCCCATGTTCCCGTGTTTCTGTTCGCGTCTGGTGTGTCATCTTCATCTGTTATCAGTTCCACCTGTTCTTCATCTGTCTTATTATTTAAGTCTTCACCCGTGCCTTAGTTCTTCGTCAGTCATTAACGTTGCACATCGTCTGTCCTGCTGTCGTCTGTGAGTTTATCGTCCTGTTTCGTCATTAAATGTCCGTTTCTCGTCACATCGATCCCGGCTCTTCGTCTCGTCACCATCATCCGACCCCGGGATCGTAACAATGACTAATATTAATGTGAATATAGTGGTCCATTGTGGCAAGGCAAGAGTTAGTTTGTTATAGCGAAGACTTACGTTTTTGTTTATTTCCGTGTTCGTCTATCTCTCTCTATTTATCTCATTCACTCACTCTCTCTCTCCATCCATCCATCCATCCATCCATCCATCTATCCATCAATTTAACTAAAAATAGTTTTTATACATCTTTAATGTTTTCTAACCAAAGTCAAATTAATGTGTATCTATGTAGCCTGGACCAAACAAAGATATTGCACTCATTTGATGCCGCGCATAACCGAAACAATGTGAAAGCAATGTGTTTTCCACAAATGGGAGAACATCAGGCCAGCTCTCGCTCCTCTGTCCAGTACTTGGCCTGAGAAAACAGTGGCTCCAACACCCCACACAGGATGAGACGACACTCGTCCTTTCCTCTGCTTTGAAGAGTGAGCAAGACTGAGCCCGTCCTTTGTCTTTGTCCTGCAGCAGGAAGGAAACACTAACCCTCCAGAGTGACCGGCGTGTGTGTGGCTCAGGATTTATCTCACCTCGACAGACAGACGTGTGGCCACCGAGTGCGACCACGAAACATTCCCTAACGCTTCCCGTTGAGGAATTTGTCCACTAGGACATTGCGATGAGGGACCGAGTGGGCTGTGTTAATTTCATAGACTAAATATTTTCGTCATTGTCTTCGTCAACAACACTTTTTCCCTGACGAAAACGAAACGAGAACTATATAAAAACTTTGCTTAGGAAGGAGTTATCAACAAATAAAAACTAAATAAAATGCCTTTCGTGACGACGTCCAATCATAATTCGAGCTTGTGGAGAAAGGCGGGTGCAAATGCAAAGAGAACCAATCAGGACACGGAGTTGGTGACTCTGTGAGCACTCAAAAGGCGAGTGTCTTCAAATATGTCTTCGCCTGACAAGAAAAAATGCTAAGATGTATGGATTGGTTTCACATTCAACACGACCTTAAAAACAAACACATGGGCAAAAATACAACACACCTGAAGCGCCATCTGCAGATGAAACTTCTTTTTTCATCGTGCATCCATTTGTTACTTATAAACGTGATGCAATTATAATTGATTTTATTTTACTGCATTGAATTTCCTCTTTGTTGAGGTTTCATTTCTGAGAATACATTTATTTGTATTGAAAGAAACTTTCATAAAAATAAGATCAAGAAATTTTCCTAAATAAGTAAGATCGTTGTATATATCTAAATGTTCATAGTTAACTACGTATTCACATTTCTTAGACATAGCAACTTTAGTAAACATTTACAATATAATTTAGAATATATAGCACCTATATTTTCGTTGACAATCTATAATGTAATTTAGTTGACTTAAATGTTGTGGTATTTAGTCGACTACAAATATCTAAAACAATAAAAAATTAAGATGACTAAATAGGGACTAAAACAAAACTGAGTTTTAGTCAAAAGACTATGGCTAAAACTAAATTAAAAATCTTTGTCAAAATTACCACTGCGAGTGGGAACCCAACGCACACACGTCAGCAGACTCAGGCGAGGAAAAGGAAGCCGGGTAAATATTTACTGACACAGCAGAAATGGCAAGTGCTTGACACCTACTGGAAACAAAAGCCAGAGGATGAGGAGCGGCGTGCCAGGAAAGGCCGTGGTCCAGTGCAGAGCGGGCGCCGATGAAAAACAAGAGGAAAGAGGGATGCACGAGGCCGGATGAGTGAGAGGGCGATTGGAGGGCCAGCGGCAGTCACTGTCAAATAAAAGCCACGCGAAGTCTGAAGTGTTGTGCGTGTGTATAGCTTTTTTGTGTTTGTCTTATTCAATAACCGTTTTCAGATCAAGCGACTGAACGCATCTAACGATTTTTCTACACAAATAGCTGCTGGATCGTAAGATTCGTAGAAAATGGAACTTTCTGTTGATACGTCAGTTTCAAAAAAGAGTGGAAAGATATTTCATACAGAATCCAGAAAGTTTGACTAAGTGCATTCGGATAATCAACGGGAAAAACGTCAGATTCTTTAAGAAGAAGAGTTTGATTCTTAAAGTTTATCGCGAGTGTCAATACTAATTCCAGAGGGGACCAAACCTTCCAATTAGAGCCAGTGTGTGGGTACTGGACGTCTGATGAACAGGTTTTACTAAATAGATTGATTAAAAGGTTTGAAGCTTGTAATTGTCAAGATTGTGGTGTAATATGTGAATTAATAGAAATCCAACTCTAAATAACTTTAACTTTATGCACAATAGGCACAACGATAAAACGGAAAGATTAAGTCGGCCACTTGAAGGGTGGGTTTGGTGCGACAACATAAAATAAAAGGACAACCTGAAAATGTTCTCGTTTGTGTGCTGGGACCACCTGACCCATTAAATCCTAGTTCCCATGCGTCAACCCGCACATTTTCACCATGAAATCGTTGTATAATTAAAGCTTCCTAATGATTTATAAGCTATAATAATAGCCGTAAGTATTTCTGAGCAGGTTAGGCGTAAGTGCACTTGTGGGGAGTTTTGGATCATTGACTCTTTCGGAGCGAGATGGAGATGGTGCTGTCATCACTTCAGGCCGACAAGACAGTGGGCGAGACGGGGTCCGAAGTGTTTACAGCAAAAGCCCGAGTCGCCGTCAGGACCAGCAGACAAACTGAGTGCGAGTCTGACAGAAATACGGCACGCGCGATAATAAAAGTGCAATTATTTGGATGGACGTTCCCCAGAACGCCGTCCTTATAGGGTCACCGTGGACACGATCTCAATAAAAGCGGCGTATGCCTGGAAATCAATCACGGATATTAAACAGCACAAGTACGGAATGTCGCAAGACACTAACACATGAAGAAACAACGCTACTTGTGCTAAACTTGCATATTAACAGATGCGTCTATGTTTGTGGTCTCGTAAATACGGTAGCATGAAAAACTGGAAGCTTTTTTTTCAGACTATAAGGTGCAAAAAAATTGGCCGTGTACTAGGGGTGTGACGAGATCTCGTGGTACGAGATAATTTGGCGCTACGTTTTCTATAGTGTGTGGAATCAAAATTTTTTAAAGAGTTTGTGCACGAGCGTCCCGATTTTCATGCCGGCATGAGCAGCTCGAGTTGCCACGCGTTCATCTGGATCGGACCGGTGGGTCGTTAACTACGGCTCTGCGTCTGCTGCTAGGTACGTCACTGAGCTCCTCGGTGAAGAAAAGTAAATCTCCTGCTCTGTGGCACTTCTCACCCTGTGCCACCTCCAGCACACCATGGAGATCTCTGACGATGATCCCGCCTACATCGGTCGGTTCAAGGCTGCCTTCGTCAAGGACCTGACCCAGTGGATGTATAACTTGAACCTGGAATGGCTCAAGGTTCGTGAAACTGACCGGGGAAGAGCGACATCCATTGAAGATGTGTACTTTTCTCCTTTTTCCTCACTTCTTGTTTATTCACCCAAGGTTAATTGGGTGAGCAGAGAGGAAGCCAGTGTGGGTTAGGCTAAGTGAGCTGGTGAAGGAGGAAGAACCGGCTCCCCCAACACCCGTTGAGGAGATCCCCGAGTCCAGGCACAAATTAGCCCTGCTGCTTACACGGTCTAGAGCGATACCGTCAAGACCCCGCTGCCCATCTGGATCACTGTCCTCTGAAATGGTGGCTTTCCAACGCGCCACATTTCGTCGCGTGGCCGCAGTCGCCCGCAAGTACCTCGGGACTCCTGCCACAGACGTCCCGTGCGAGAGACTTTTTCTCTGGCGGGCCATATTGTGCAGAGAAGGAGAGCCAATTTGTCACCGGAAAACGTGAACGAACTGGTCTGCCTGAATGACTGGTGGAAGAGCTCGGAGTGACTGTTTGACAATAAATCAGTGTGCAAAAAAGACGAGCCTCTGTTCATTTATTCCATTAAAAAAATGTAACTCAATATAGATTGATGCAAATACATTCCGAGAGAACAGTGAGATTAATCTAGATCAAGACTTTTGATCTTTGCCAATCCCTTTATATCCGTATATATCCGTATACATATATTATATACATATGGGCGGGACCTGCACCCCATCAGAGGCATGGAGAACAACCGGTGTGGTTCACCAAGAAACCATAAAAGCGGACAATGCTTACCGGAAGTGGCGCGCATCCGGGAGTCGGCAGATAGCCTGCGCGTCTGTCTTGCTTTTTTCTACCAAAATGTAATCCATTTATTTGCATTCCATAATAAATCACGCGTTCTGCGTATAGATCGCTAACNGCTTTCTTTCTCGCGCACGTGAAACCATGATTTCCAAACGAAAACAGACTTTGATCAAAATAAAACAAGCAGATTCTCTTGCGCGCGTCTTAAAAACTAAAACAGCCGCTCTTCTCTTAAAGGCACAGCGCAGAAAACAGAGAGGCACGCATATGCACATATACGTGTGTGTATATATATATATATAAATCAACACCATTAATTCAATTAACCAAGAAAAAAATGCAAATAATACCATTAAACATTATAAGCATAAAGAATGGACAATTATAAAAAGTGCACCTCATAATTGGATGCGTCTTTTGGAGAAATACAGTTAATTGCCGTATATTTTGGACTAAACGAAACAAAAAGACAAAACAAAATAAATAAAAAATCAAATAAACACCTATGACCAAGATAAAGGGTGCCTTCAATTTTAGAAAAAAAAGATAATATATAAAAACATGAAAATATAGATGTTTATTAATGGTTTGAATATAATAATAATAAAAAAAATGGTTCGTTAAATTGTGTGTGCGCACACTGATAGACAGAGGTCAGGTGTGTGTATGCTAAACCACGTTTTCTTCCTCTATATTTTGAAGTGTGTGGGTGTGTTCACCAGTAATTCCCTATAATGCGTGTGTGTGTATGTGTGTGTGTGCGCTTTTAGATGTCAGCGTCAGGCCAAATCGTCGCTTTTCGGCGACACCATTCGCTGCAGGGCTTTTCAAATGGGTTCTCAGCAAAGACGTTTTGTTTAAACTTTCTGAGGCACTCACCACATCCTTTCACTCACAAGTTCATGCAGGAGAAAGAAAGAAGAAAAAAGGGTACCAATGGCTAATGAATGTGACAAAACCACTCGCCTATCAGCTATCTGTCTCTAAAGCTCCGTCTAGCCCGCCGAAGGGAAAGAACTCCTGAACCCACCCAAAATGAGCCTCTGATACCCCGTCCTCAAAGGAAGTCCAGCAATAGATGACTCAAATTAATGGAAATGTATAACAATCTGAAATTAGTTTCCCATCGCCATCAGCCATGTTTTAACCAGGAGATGAGTGAGGGAAGCGGTCCTGTGCTGACGGCGGGGGGCGTTTACATCAGCGCATTGTCCTAAAACTACTATTTTGGAGATAGAAACCAACCATTGATGATTTTCCAATCTAACACGATGGTTATTAACCCTCGTATTGTGTCAGTTTCTGTGTAGAAATTCACTTTTTCATTTGTGCCACTGACCCTAACAAAGCCACTGCTATATTTTCAGTTAGAGCGCTTTAATGATTGGTCATTTGAAAAAATAAAAAAAATAAGGTAAGTGTTACTGACACTGAGCTCTAACACAGTATGAGGGTTAAAAACATTTGTGATTTCCATGGAAATCGAAACAACAACCAGCGATGTTGCGAACGTCAACCTCAACTCAAGGACAATGCCGTAACACTAGACCAAAACAAATGCTACTTTTTTGCCCAATACACCAATTTCAAGAGAGTTCTTGTGAATATTTATCCAGTGTCAGTAATATGTCAGAGAAGCGCAGAAAAAAATTATTAAACGTTCAATAAAATTTGTTTACGTGGTAGATTATTTAGTCAGTGAACAATTCTGCGTCCTGATAAAAGCGTGAAGAGAACAAAACACATTCCGCCATTGTCTTTGTCCGTCGTCAGGTGTGACGGCATTAAATGTCAACCTAGCGCCAATTATAGCACGTACTGGATTACATTTCCTCAATTGAAATAAAAAATAACATCTAAAGAATAAATTGGGTTTATGTTGCTCAATGTGAAAAAAAATGGACAATAATTAGCAGTCATTATTTTGCTACAACAGTACTATTTAGACCGTGTATAACGATACAAAAGATCTAATGCATGAATGCAAATTCAAATTTTATGAAAAAGCCATTATATAATATTATACACACACACACACACACACACATACACACACACACACACAATAATTAGCACTTTATTTTGTTACAATAGTACTATATTACTAGAAAAAACTAATCTAACCCATGAATCCTAATATAAATTTAATGAAAAAAACTTTGATGTTCACTTATGTATTTAAATATTTTCTAAAAACATTGAATGTTGGAGTTCAATATAGTTTTCAAGTCATTTATTAAGTACTAAACAGGTATACACACACACACACACACACACACACACACACACACACACACACATACAGTATGTATATACACTTTTTCCCTCCTACTTTTAACAATTGCTCAACTTGGGGGGGGGGTGAAGGGGGGGGGTTGAAGATGGGAGTCATGCAACATACAAAAAAACAGATTAAATGCAATGCAATACAAAAACAAAAATGCAATACGATGCAATAAACGTGAAATGAAATAAATACAATAGAAATGCATCGCAGTTGCGTAATAAAATAAATTGTAAGGGGGGGTATAGTGTGTGTATATATAAAGGTGGACAATGTATACTTACTGTAGGTGTATGCTAAAGCAGCTAGAGAGGATGAGCAGTGCCCCCTAGTGTCTCCATCAAAGTGAAATGAGCTCAAATGAAGATTTAGTCAAACAAGACAGAGTAGATTGGGTGGACTTTCAGGACTTTCAAGAACTTTCAAGTCAAAACGGAAAAGCTTGTGTTACAAAAAAAAACAAGCCAGAAATGATGAAACTGTGCGAATTTCTAGCCTAGAAAAGTGAACAGATACATTCGCCTGATCTGTTCATTTGAAGCATTTTGGTAATTTCTTTGAGAGATGATAGCTGTTGTTTAGAGTCATGAATGAAAGTTTGTGCTCTTATGACCAGTGGAAGCGAGGAGGCATCAGCTAGCCCACACCACGGAGTCTGACACCACCATACGTTTTAAAATGAAACCAACAGAACACCAAGAAGCCGTGATGCATCCTCGCTCCAGTATTTCAGAAAACCAACCATAATTCACAGCACATAAAACCTTAAAGTGGCCACATAAAACAGTTCATCTCTTTTCAGTGTAGGCTTCCCGGGTTTAAAAATTAAATATGTTTTACTGCAGGTACATAACTAAAATATAAAGTAAAAGAAAGGGTCTCGTAAAAGATTCAACTAGGATTTGACTACGTGTTCTGAAAAGAGAAGCTGGTCCATGTTGGAGAAGAACTGGACGAACAGACTGCAATGGACGGTACAGATCTATGTCAAAAGAAGCCACGTCATACAGAACAAAATGTGCTGTGGCATTTTACACATAATTCTGTACATATCTGCACTGGTTTGAAGACGATACAGTGGAACACACACACATGGACCTCGTGCTATTTATAGCACCTCAAACTAAGAAAAGCGCTATATAAATACATTTGAGCTTGAACTTGAACTATAAGACACTGAGGTCTGTTGAACACAAACACAATTTTAATGCAAATCTATGTAAATCTATAGTTGGAGATACACACACACAGACACACGCACACACAATAAATACATTCTATTTTATTCTATTAATTTCTATTCCATTGTATTCCATTTCATTCTAATACAGAACAGAATAGAAAAGAAACTAAGAGAAGAGAAAAGAACAGAAAAGAATAGGACAGAACAGAACTGAAATCAACAGAACAGAACAGAACAGAACTGAATAGCATAGAATATAATAGAACATAATAAAGAAGAAATAGAACATAATAGAATATACTAGATTAGAATAGAATAAAATAGAATGTCTTTATTCTGAGTGTATCACAGGGCTACAAATACTTGGTTACTACTCTGTTTGGTACAATAAAGAGAAAGAACAATCAACGTGTAATATATAAACATTTATTAAAACAATTATTTAAAAACATTTACATGAAAATTGGTAGTATTTTAAAGATCTATAAAACACAGTGCAGAAAAAAAAAAACAAATGTACAAGCCAAGTGAAAAAAGGTCCCAAGTAAACCAATATTTTGTTAATAAATACCATTTATATACCGATATTTATTCTCAAAAAAACATTTTAATATGTCCTGGTTGTGCAAAATTACGGCAAACAGACTGAAATTCATGTTGGCCTTAACGTTGTCATTGCATTTAATTTTCCATCAGATTATGTTGAACTAATATGCAACTGATAAATAGTAAAGGAGCAGCAGGTTGTTGGAAAGATGACTACCCAGGAAAAAGAGACGGTGATGATTCTGACGGGACACAGACGTTGGTAATGTAGTGTGGCAGAAAACCAGAGAAGAGCAAATGGATGAGTCAACGAGTCAAAATATAGAGATTAATAAGCAATCAGAATACAGAATTGTTGTTATATTCTATTAGGAGATAACTCCAGCTCTCGTGGTCAATCTTCTCAGAAATGTCGACTTTTCAATCAAGGGCAGTTTTTCCAGATTCATCAAAGATTCAGACTGGAATTTGAAGAACGATAAATTAATATTTCACGACTCACATGACGGTCAACAAACCGCCCTGAATCTCCATCAGACGCCCAATTTACCAAGCATTTATAAATAAAACATGGTTTATATTACACCATAGGAAGTATCTTTGTGCTTCCAGTGGCTGGTGTTGACAACACAAAGGAATTAAAGAAAAAACACGAATGAAGAAACAAAAAGAAATCACGAATAAGCTGTTTCAAAAGCCTGTTTCAGGCCCTCTGTTTATCCGACGCCATGTGAAGAGGAATAATTATTATCCCCTGTGCAGCGACCCAGCGTTTTCATTGTGTGTGTTCCTTGAATTTCCTTTTTAATCCTTTCACGTGTTCTTCATTTTCGACTGTTGTGACTCTTTCTGCGATGAAACTATGGAATCATTTGTAGCTGGTTGCGCTAAGATAACGTGGTTTGTAGTCTCTGTTTGTTGTAATATACTTCTTTCTGAATGAATACTTCTTCTAGTGTTATTTTGTCTCTTAAGTGTTGTGTCGTTTCTAATGTTTCTTTATTTCTGTTGAGCCAATAAAAGCTTATACTGTATGCCTACGGACCATTATTTAACATTATATAGACGCACATGCGCATCGCTTGTGCACTGCATTAAAGACGACATGTTTCTGTTGATTGTGATTGTTTCTGACTTGAAATACGGAAAAATGGGGACTTATACGAAAATTCAAAAAAGGGGTGCTTATATTCATGTCAATAAAATAAATAGCAAAACAAACACTATAATTATAGTGTTTCACGTAAATACAACCATTGCTTTTTTTTCAACCTTTTTGAAAGATGTTTTTCCTCCCTTCCTTCCCCGTTCACCCTCCACTACGCTAGTTAGGAGTTAACCCCAAATCTTAAGGAGTTCATCATTACATATTTAGTGGGCAGGCATCTGATATAGCTATAAGGTTTTTAATACAGCGCCCCATTGATCTGACGCACATGTCGGCTCCCGGGTTACTGGACGTGCCTCCATTTGCATAAGGGCCCTGGGCAAGGTTCCTCTCACACATTGATTGCTTGTCCTAGGGAACCTCGCATCGCCCGCTTCACCTCCTCACATTGATCACTATGGAGGTTTTTTTTTCTCTCTCTCTTTTCCCGGAGATGGTGTTACGCAGAGTTCACCTCGTACACACATTACAAGAGCAACGAGTCTGCGTATGTCTATATACCGTATTTTTGCGAATATAAGCACACGTTTTTCCAATTTTAGCGGCTGAAAAACTTGCTAGGTGCTTATAATCGCCGATTTCAAATATTCACGTAAATACAAGCGCTCATTTCTTTAAATAATGGTTCTGGAGGCAGATATGCTTATGTGTTTTAATTGGCTCAATAACAGAAATAAAGAAACATTAGAAACGTTGCGACACTTAACAACACTGGAAGATTAAACGAAAAACAATCATTAATATTTGAACAGACAGAGCGTATTGTATCCCTACATCCACATACCACATCCCTGCCGGAGGAACGCATCCCTGCTGGTGGCGACGACGCCGGTCTGGCTGCTGAGGAGTGTCGTTACCGTCGGGATGGAGACAACGTCACTTGGAGGAGTGTCATTTCTCCAGGACGGCGACAACGTTGTTCGAACAGTTTTCTATCATGAGCCACTGCGTCATCATGAGGGGAAGAGCCACCACACTTCACGCCCTGCAGGACATAACGTCCGTCTACATCTTCACCAATGACTTTGTAATGTTAGCATGCAAGAGGAGACTGGCACCAGAGAGTCGGGTTCTCCCTAGGTTTATTAATCTCACCCCGCCAGAAAATTTTTTTTCCTAGCCACTGTCGTGATCTAGCTTGCTCTTCTGATCATAGCCCATAGTCTGAACAACAACAGCCATGTTTTTCCTTTTTAACTGACCCCCCCCCCAACCCAGTATTTTGGTTGTGAAAATTTTTTTTTTTTTTTCTTTTTTTTTTGTGCCTTTGTGGGGTGCTTATATTTGCGTAAATACAGTACATTTCCACTTCCTTAAGACTTAGCTTTGGGTGCTTCCACACAGTTAGTTGGGTTCATTTGGTCAGGACCGAGGACAATAAATGATACATTGTTGCATTTTTCTGCCATTTTGGTCTACACCACATGATCTCATCCAAACCAACCAAAATGCAGTCATATGACAACATCCGCATCACTTATTGGTCAGAAGTGTCATTGTAGTATTTCTGCATTTCAATTGGTCAGAATTGCGGGAAATTCCAACAGAACTCTTGGAAGAAAATAAAGCGAATAGACAAATACGTAGTTGTTATTTAGATTGGAGGAACGATTGCGCTGGATTACTGTGGGCCTAGTTATCATATACTACTACTACTACTACTACTACTACTACTTCAACTACTACTTCGGCTTTTCCCTTATCAGGGGTCACCACAGCAAATCATCCCTTTCCACCTCATTCTATCCTGAGTATCTTCCACCCTGACCCAAGCTAACTTCATATCCTCTCTTACAACATCCATATATCTCCTCCTTGGTCATCCTCTTGCCCTCTTCCCTGGCAGCTCCATCTCCAACATCCTTCTACCAATATAATCACTATTGAATGCTTGAGATATACATTTAAAACATTTATATATCGTATATACACACTAGAGTGTCAAAATTAAAGATTTAAGATGTGCTGGTGTGATTCGGTTCTGAGCAACTAGACTAGGCAGCCTTTCTATACGATTATATTAACTTATCGATTTGTTATTACAGGTCAATATATGCTTCATTGAAGAGACAAAGGCTAGTTGTTCCGCTTTTGGTGCGGACACAAGTTCAACTGCCGCTTTCACACCTTCCGTAACAAACCGTACCAAATCGAAAAACAAACTCTAAGGATGGTTTCACACTCTTTTAGGTCAATTGAATCGCACAAGAGTCAAACGTTGGAGCTTGAAAAAATTGCTCTGCGTATGTGCAGAGTCTGACTGGAGAGCAAAGGATTTTGGGAAAGATCCTGACCAATAGAATTAACTTTTTGTTATCTATTATTCAAGAAAAACGATATAGAAATGATATGTCACGTTAGGCTTGTTAAATAAAGAAAAAAATGTATTTTTAAGAGAATATTAACTTCATAATATAACGTAATTATAAACGTATAATAACGTAAACAATAATAATAATGTTTTTATTTTTTTATTTTGTTTGGGGGGGGGTTCTTATGTTCACTGCCAAGTGTCGCTGCATGGATAATGTGTCTTTATTTCTGTTATTGAGCCAAAAGCTTATATGAATGTCTGCCATTATTTAAAGAAAGAAAAGACTACACAACGCAAAAGTTTAACACTACATATATCCTGAATTGAAATGTGAAAAAATGGACGCTTATATTTACATGCATATTGAAATATGCACATATGAGCAACCCCCAAGTTTTTGAGCGTCAACATTTGGGAAAAAAAGGGTGCTTATTATTGCGTAAATACATTAAGTACTAAATACATCGCTGCAAGCAGTCCATTTTTACTACATTTTTCCTCAATAAAAATCTTTCGGCCACAGATAATGATGTACATGACTGTATGACATCATGGCTTCGTCTTTACAAGGCGTCGACCTGATTGGCTGATAATTAAAGACTAGAAAAGAAAAAAAATGGCAGAATAAAAATCCACACAACAACAATACGCTTTCAGTTTGTCGGGATCACATTAAAGTTATGAGGGCAAGAGCACGAGACTTCTGAAATCTACATGTCGCCACTACACGAGACCTATTTTACATTGAGCATCAGACAAAATGAAGTGTCAAACAGACGTGTGAAATATGTCTGTCAAACCATGACAGTGCTCGTCAAGGCTGTTCAATGGCTTATTGTAATACATAATTGCATATTCTATTAGGCGCTACTCATAGCGATATACATTCACATGCAAATGATTTAGTCCAGATGAACCACACAGAAGATGGCAGACAATAGGCCGGCATAACAAACATGTCTGTGTCAGCGGCGGCACGTAAACACCGCAATCTCAGCGTTGCGCATCAAATCAAAGTCTCCTCTCGCTTTAAAGTGTATTCCGGACACATACACATTCCTGAAACGCGTCTTATCGTCGCGGCGAAGATAGGCCACTTCATAAAGCGAGCGCTGATGGTTTATTTATAGCCATCCTGGAGCAGGGTGACTTATCGGGCACTTGTTTGAAAGAAAACGCATCCCTCCATTCATGTGTATGCACTAAACTCCCGGAGCCTGTTAACAAGCGGTGGATAATTGAACTCGCGACGGGGAAAAAAAAATCAAAGTGGGGGAGGAAAACAATGAAGGGATGGACGAGACAAATTTGGACGAGATGGACGAGACATTTCCTTAAGCCATATATATATACGTTTATATTTTGAGTGTGTTGGGCACACATATATAAATATATATATAAAGAGTCAAAACAGTCGAACATGAAGAACATGGGACACATGGGACACTTTTGAACATCAAAACACGCGGTCAGCTAAACAGAGGATAATAATCCTTCGCTAAACCATTTATGATAGTAAAATTAGAACTCTCAAGTGCTGCATAGTACTCAAGTATCAGAACATTCAGAACAATGTCTACGCTAATGGAATCGTCATTTGCATTATTTGTGAAGACGACAAATTCAACACTTATGTCTTGAATAGTTAAACAACACTTACCAATTAAATCAATAATGCATTGCATTCCCAGAGATGTACTTACACTTTTACTCAAAGGACTGCAAGTAAAGAACCGTTTACTTTACAAAACAGTACACCCGCACAACTAATTGCACTCCGAGCCCAATGAGAATGGCGTCAGTCTAACTACACTAGATTGACGGCCCCTTTTGAAAACAAAAGAAATTTTAATATCTGAAAGAGCCAGTAATCCGCAGACGGTCTGCTGACAGGTTCCTCTAGTGAGTCCCGCACAACACAAGTCCATGAGGATAAAGCAGTGATTGAAACGGCCAGAAAAGAAATCAAATAAATAAATGACGAAAAAACAGGCAGATAACAGAAACAATGCCTTGGAGGAGGAATAGAAAAGAAAAAAAAAAACCGAATATAACAATGAGCAGTGGGGAAACCTTTCATAACGTCGATTGTCAGGATCATCTTCTTTCAGGCAACAGAAATGGGCTTCACATGACACACAAGTAAAATGAAGTTCTTTATCCTCCGCGGCCACTGGGAGAATTTCTCACACGTTGGAGAAGAACCCAAGGAAAGCACCGGCCTATTAATACGGCAAATCTCCCTGTGAATTGGGAATCGATTCAAGGCCAAGTGGAATCAGAACTCAGATCTGAGTGAATAGATGAGGAAACATGAGAGTGACTCTTATATAACACAAGCGCTGGGAATCACTAATTACAATAGGCTTGGTCTGTCTAAAAAGAAAATAAAAAACCCTTACACCCAAAAACCTATGACTCACTGACAAAAGCTTTAAAAATAGGTAATAACGTTAAAAATATAAAACATTCTTCTGTATTGCAATCCATTCATTTCGAGTCTGACCCGAATCACAATTTTCATGACTTGCGACTTGCTTGATTAAAGTAAGAAAATGGCTTGACTTGACTTTGACTTGAGAGCAGGTGACTTGAGACTTGACTTGACTTTAAGTGGAAGATTCGAAATTGACTTGAACTTTGGAATATAAAAAAACTAATTGTGCCTCATGAGCAGGACCTGTGCAATTGTGATTGGCGCCTGCCTGTGACCTTAATGCAGCACAAACTGGACAGCAGACAATAGTCGAGCTCCACAAATAGTCACGTTTGGCTATATAGACGTTAAACTGGACCGTGCCAATAGAAAAAGATTGAACAGATGCAGAGAATGCAACGCAAGAACATCCGACACGACAACCACAACGTCAAATTTCATCCGGCATTTCAAGAACTACATGGAAAGGTAAGAAAGTCATTTCATCAATAAAAAAAAAAGAATATTACTAATGCAATAAATGAATCGTTTCTGTTTGCCATAAATTGGCTATGGTTGCATGTTTTTGTTTTTTTTTTTTTTCTCGATCATTTACGCCTGTAATAGTGACGCAGCCCGAATTTAAATGTTTGGTGCATCTTAAAATGAGGGGGCTTCTCGATATTACATGTAAGCTATAACGTCTATGTTAAGTGTGCGCATTTTCAAGTGTTTGTATCGTCTGACTGCGTGTGTGTGTTGTTGAATATCAGCTCGCACATACTGCATGAAAATCCCAGATCAACCCAGATCAGTGCGAGCGATCACTTGCCCTTAAAATCTTTCCAAACTTTTTGGTCATGCTGATCAGAATAATTTCATCGTTCGAATTGAAGTCTGTCTACTTTTTTGTGTACACTCATAATAACAACAAAATGTGTGCTGATTAAGCTGCATCACTGGGCTATATTCACATACGTTACATTTATATTCTGCTGAAATGAAAAAGTGTCCCATCACTAGATGAAAAAGTGATCGAGTCAAGTGTAGTCCGGTTTAATTTGCCCAAATGTCGGTTTTACACAATGACGACTACAATCAGTCATACTGATAGCTATAATCAAAAGCAGCGTCATACAGTTCTAAACATTAGGGTGTTTAAGTTAGGTTTAGATTTAACATTTGATCGCAAAAGTTGACATCTTGTCGACTTACAACCAATCAAATGCGACGTCATCATTAGTACCTACACCGGGTTCGCCCCAAGGTTTTTTCCTCGCTTTTTATCTGGCCACTGTTGCATAAGTGCTTGCTCACTGATCNACTTTTTATTCATCTTTTGGTATAACTCTTATAATTTGAATGCATGTTTAAGTACAAATAAACACACATACTAATATGTTAATATTATAGTTAACATTATAGGGGGAAAAAAAAAAAGAGTCGGTTAAAAGAGAAAAAAAAATTGTAAGTGCTTCTGACATTTAATTCCTGTCATATTTGTGATTTGATTCCTTGTGTGTTTGCCCACACTTGGCGAATAAAACTCTTTTCTGATTCTTAAAAAATATATGCTTGTGCACAAAATACACGTCAGTTGACTCACATTGCAGAGTTGGACAAACTATTGTACTTTTTTTTGCCATTTTAAAATTCTTCACATTTAGATCGTTGAACTTGTCATGCCCATGTATTGATGCTTTTCAGTGGGACATTTTAGCACGAAACGACTGTTGAACATGAATGTTAAAATATCAGTACTGTAAAATATCAGTGTGTATGTGCACGTGTATATTAAAAACGAGAAATGATTTTGAAAGTGAACACAAATCGGACTTTTGCACCGTCATGGCCTTTCTTTACACATAGACACACAAGACCAAATAAAAGATTGCGAAGAAAGGCACAAAACTCTCGTGTCAGCAACATGTAAATGTCAGGGAGCTTCACACACAGGTCTCCATGGCATCCGTCAAAGCAAGAAACCGCTTTGCTCACACACTGACTCAGTGCTTGTCAAACTACATAAATGGGACTAAGAATCTATGTTTGCAATGCAAATACACCTTTTGCCGGAGAAGTTGTGGCCTGGTAGCTAAAGAGTTATGTGGAAGGTCGCAGGTATTGCTGGTATATTGCTGGCATGCAGTCATTGGTGAACAGACAAATGCCGGAAAATTCGTTCTGGGAAAGCTCTGAAAGCGGAACAAAGATTGCTAGAATAAGCTTGCAGAAGTTCAGTACACGCTGACATAAATGACCACTTTGAGCCAAACAGAACATTCTGTGGTGGGTCACATGCTGCAGGCGCAGCTGTTTAAAAGGTGTCACCGGTAGATGTTACCTAAAATACCGGTATTTTGAAAACATATAAGCATCTTATGCTCTCTACTTGACTCCAGTTGTTCATTTGACAATACTGGGGACAACATTACTTGACAGGGAACAAGGGTTTCAGTCGAAACCTGGAGAGTTTTGCAAGCCACAGATATGTTTTTGGATTAGATTTTTTTTTTTCTTTTACATATGTTCTCGGATTCACGGCTTCATGTATGCATAAATTATAAAAGGTCTGCTGATGTCTCGTGCTTATCCCGCACGCACTATGGGGAGTTGTAGTCCAGTGGTAGGGGACATGGACTCATGTCCGAGAGGTTGCAGGTTCGAATCCCCTCTACCACTGGTTCTGCAACGAAGTGTCCTTGGGCAAGACGCTGAACCCCGCTTGCCCCCCGGGCGCCACGGCTTAGGCTGCCCACTAGTCCGGGTTGTGTGTGTTCACTTCACTGTGTGTATGTGCACTTTCACTTGGATTGGTTAAATGCAGAGCACCAATTCAGTATGGTCCCTAGTGGCCATATTGCCGTCACTTTCCTTTACTTTCCGTGCATCTTATAGCAGCTGGAGAAGGGCCTGGACGCATCTGGCGCGGAGAAGCGAATGCAATGTCGGACGTTCGTCCCCGTCTCGTATCTCCGCGGCCACGCGTGCTACATATATATTATTATTGAATATTTAGTTCCGTTACTGTACGCATAACTTTTCGTGGTGCAACAATTTTAATTTTGCTTGCATTCGTTAAATGAATGACTGTATGAAATTTTATAGTATTGGTGGCATGATATTTTTTCATTTTTTTACATGGTGCATAAAACAATAAAACACTTACTGTTTTATTGCTTGACATTTGTTCCGTTGTACTGTATGTATCTAAAATCTTTAGTCTTGCTTCACAATCTTTCGTTTTTTATGTTGTGCACTTACTTGCCATTATTACTAGACATCTGTTCCTCTGATTTTTGTACTGAGATGTTTGTTAACATTACTTTAATAAAGAATACTGTGTGAAAAAAATTGTTTTAATTTACTACAAGTATTTACTACAGGAACAGAACAATTTTGAATTGTAAATGTATGTAACTAAATAGATCCTTTCCTAACCTGTATTTTAACACCAGCAACTTTACTCATTAAAACTTATAAAAATTATTTCTGCTTAGAGCGGCCCTTGTGGTGGAAAAAAATCTGCAGAATAGCCACACTTTTGTATAAGCCGCATGGTTCAAAACATATGAAAAAAGTGGCGGCTTATAGTCCGGAAAATACGGTAATTAATATTGACAATGGGATCACAAAGGGGAAAAAAATAATCCAATTAAACTTCCCCAAAGAATGACAATCCAGCGTTCAACGTCAGAAAGGCTCCAGAATTCGGTTCATACTCCAATTGATCGAAAAAAGTGTGTGCAGGCATACATCGGCGTTTAAAGGGAAAAAAAAGCCCTCACGCTCACATCAGAAAAAGACAGCTAACAGACCTCTGGAGGAAGACCCGCCATTCCTCCATCAATGAAAAGCTGTCACAGCCACAACTCTGCATAAATATTTAACAGCCATATTGAAATCTCCAAACACAAAGAATTCCGCCTCGGACAAAAACACGTAGTTCTGGAATTATCAGAGGAATGCTAAGATGTGGCCATCTGCTTCAGGACCACCAAACCCACCTTGCATCTCTGAAGAATAAATGGTTAGAAAAAAGCCTTTGGTTGTAGGTGAGGTCAAGTGTGTTTATGCTAGTTCAAAGGTCAGCAGGTTTGCACCTACCGTGCTTGTCCTTACAGTTGAGACGCCCAGCCAGATAGGCTGACAAGCTAGCTGACCTTTGACCTCCGAGGTGATGTAACAACACACCTCAATAGCAAACTTTAAACATACCTTCCGACGCTATTTTAGAACCGAGTTCCTTTAAAAAAAAAAAAAAACGCACACGTCATCGACTTCATTGGAAGAAGGTCAAAAAGTTCTTAACTCCAGTGTAAATTTTGACAAAGATTTTTTATTTGGTTTTATCCATAGTTGACTACAACTATATTTTACAAAAACTAACACTTTTGACTAAATCTACTACTAAAGTTTTCTTTCTCTCTATTTACCCGGGCTTGGGATCGGCACAAAAGTCACTGGCTTGCTACCCCTGTGGCTAGATTCAAGTCACTTTTGACTAAATCCGTTTTGTTTTAGTCCCAAATTACTCATCTTAATAATATTTAGTTTTAGTCGACTAAATAACAGTATAGATTTAGTCAACGAAAATATAGGTTCTATATATTCTGAATGTTTACTAAAGTTGCAAAATCTGAATATATAGTTAACTATGAACATCAAATATATGCAATTATCTTACTTATTTGGAAAAACATTTATTTTTCTTGAACTGATTTCCGCCTTTCTCCACAAGTTCAGATTATGATTGGATGTTGTCCAATTTTCGTTTAGTTTTTATTTGTTGACGAAAGTGTCAATAAAGTAAGTTTTTGTTCCTGAGTGGGAGATTTTATGTAGTTCTCATTTCGTTTTCGTCAAGGAAAAAGTGTCGTTGATGAAGACGATGACGAAAATGTTTCGTCAACAAAATTAACACTGCTTAACTCACAATAATTTTCTATAAAAAGATCTTTATAGAATTCAACAGACATTTTTTTCCCAGACTCTACCCAATAAATGTTCTGGATAGCATTAATAGTTGCATGAAAAAAAATATTTTTTTTTACTTTATAATACATTCTGCCCAAGGAAGTGCCTCAAGGCAAGGCTGAGCTGGACATTCTGTGGATTTTCCCACAGGTAAAGAGTGTGTGCAATGTCAAAAAGAGGATATGTGATATAGATTTTTCCACAAAAAAGCCAAAAAAAAAAAAAAAAAAAAAGAATACTTACTAAATTCACAAACGACAAGCCACCGTAGCTGTGCGCCACAATGAAGATGTTCTTGGCCACTGAATTAGAGATGATATGGTCCCACACGTAGAGCGTATGTTCCTCTGGAGAGCCGTTCTCCTGAAAAAATGAATGAGAACCAATCAATACATCTGTGCTTGTAGTTCTCCAAAAGCGAAACGGTTTCAATTTGTGGGTCAAACTATGCATAGGGCGCAATTAATGATCAGCGGTTTCATTTACATGAGGTATGATGAGCATTTATTTCATTTATCTGTGTCAGCTTAAACAACATAGTAGTTTTATCAATGTATTTTGTATAATAATAACAACTAACAAATCCAATTTAAAACCTGCTATTTAGTAATAATAATACTAATAATAATTCAAGGGTTCAAGCCTTCAACAAATATCAAGCACACGTCAGAACCACGTCAGTTGGGTAAGTAACTTTATGAAAGTAATTGATTAATTCCTAATTACTTAAAACACTTAAAATACTTTTAATTACTTAAAAACTTTGAAATCACTTAAAATAATTGTCTACTTACTGTGTCAGAAAAGTAACTTAAATACTCAATAAGTAACTTAACTACTGTAAATGCTTCTTAAGATCCCTATAGGTCCCTAGAGAAAAAT
>SOMO01000195.1:100746-117753 GCA_028128575.1 Paedocypris carbunculus | reverse complement strand
TGTAATACATTACATATTACTTATAACTGTTTGTAAGTTACATTACAATATTACTGTCTCAGAAATGTAATATTACATTACTTCTGTATTACTTTTAAGTTACTTTCACCAAAATAACTACAGAAGTAGAAATTAATGTCCCAAAATAACAAAATGCACCTTTTACTTGTACAGTAATTTATGTTACAACCAGTGGAAGGCATAGTTTTCCCTCTTCTTCAAATGACTATTACACGTGTATGTAGGTTCGCAACCCGTGCTTTAAATTATTTTCGAACGGAATATTTGAGAATAAAGTTCCCTTTTCGTTTTGAAAAATTTGGGATGACTTTTGTACACTGTTCAAATTCAATCATTATTAATCATTATCATTATTGGGATGACTTTTGAACACTGTTCAAATTCAATCATTATTAATTATTTTTAAAAAAGTCTGACTAAAATTGTTACATATTTAAGTTTATTTATTTTTTTTTATTTAATGTTTTTTTTAAACTAAGTTATGGTTTAGCAACATTGAAGCACATTAAAGCATATTCATCAACCTTCGAGAAGCCTGTCTAAATTTGTCTCAAGGCCGTGCTGATTTCCTTTTTTTTGAAAATCAAAATATATGGTCACCCTACAATTATGGACTGTGTATTGTTATTGGTAGCTTGGATAGGACACAGTCATTAGGCTACATAACAGGACATTATTGTGCATTTATAAAATCCGCTCGGATGTCTCGGGAAAAGAGGACGCTTGGCAACCCTAATAATTACCATTAATACGTGTTAAAAGTATGGTAGACATAAAGCGATTTTCCTCCAATATCTGTGAATAACTTGGGTATATTTGATATCAGACACAATATGACTATGTAAACTTCAGTGCGTTTAATTCATTTTGAATGACTTACCACACAATACTGTCCTACTTTCTGGCCATAAAGTGCAGAAAACATTGTTGTTGCTGTTTTCTTTCTCTTCGGAGGTTGAGCGGACAGATGGCAACCATTCGAGGTGTTTTTTTAAATTGCTAGTGCTGTTTTTTTGATGCCGACAATTATTTTGCGTTTACACAGAGGTTGCCTTTCACCACAATGTTCTTGTTTTTTTACAAAACTGAAACAATGCGCATAAGACCATCTTGTGAATGTACCTTCGGCTATTGTTTATTAAATATTAATCAAATTTGCAGAGAGACCGCGACAGTGCAGTGCGCAGACGCAAACCAGGCGAGCCAATAGGTGCACACCTCGAGCTCAGAGCCAATAGCTGCACACCTTGAGCTCAGAGCAGCGTTACAAAATACAACGCTCCACCAGCGAAAGGCGAAAGACTGACTTACGTGTCTTTTTATGAACAGAAAGAAAAGAAAGAAAATTTCTATGGAATCGGATTAGTGCTGAAAATATCAAACGTAAATTTGTAAGAAACGAACGAAAATGCTTCATGACACATTGCACATTTGCCTAAAACTCCTACCACCCTTGCTGGTCAAGCAGCTGCTGATCACATTCTCACCAGCCAATCAGAGTAAGATGGAGCCCATGGAGCTAGTGCCAGAAGTCCAAACACAAAAACATGTTTTTTTTTTAGAACAAAAACGTGAAGATTGCATGCGAAAATAATAAAAAAACTAATGTAAATGTGAAGCATTTTTGTTCATTTCTTAGAAATATACGTTTGATATTTTTGACACTAGATTCCTGATACAAACTAGATTTGACCTGATTCCATACATTTGTAATCCAAACCTGCATAAATGTCATGAAGATTATTAAGTGTGCGCAATTTACGCATTGATATTTCCTAGTATAAAAATTTGCCAGAATTGTTCTAGTAAAGAACCGTAACAATCGCAACAAAGTAATAAATGAATAAACAAATTAGTTTTTCTGACCAATGACAGCAAACGTCTCTGTTTATAAACCTCAAATCAGTGGGACTTTTCCAGGTTGTGTATTACTATAACTGCTTACTATACGTCACAATAATGAGTTAAATATCCAAGTTTTGAGGTTAATGCAAAACCTATATTTATTTTGTCATGTTGCCATAAGTACTCTGCAATAAAAAAAAAAAAAAAGATGAAAAATCTCCGGAAATTTCCATTTCTGCAAAAATGCAATTAACTAATTGTTGGTTTGTTTGTTTTCCTCCATTATTGCGTACAGGTGATGTCACAGAGAACCAGGTGACAACCCCCTCCTTATCACCCCAGCACAGTCTGACACCTGGAACCCCCCCCCCCACACACACACACACACACACACACACCACCCTTTCTGATGATTGACTACCTTCTCTGATAGAGCCCACACTTATCTAAACAACATTTGCATATTTGTGTAATTATTTCCTAGACTTAATTAGCTCCTCGAAAACAATGCGCCCGTAGAGACGAGTTCCTGGTGACAGATTCACCCTCTCTCTCCTTTACTATTCCCTCCTTCCCTCTCTTTTACTTCCTTTCCCTCCTTCACTCTCTCTGTGTCTATCTCTCTTTTACTTCCTCCACTCTCTCTCCACATATTTCTCTTTTATGTCCTTCTCTTTCATTCGCTCTCTCTCTCTCTCGCCTTTACTTATTTTCCCCTCTTCACTCTCTCTCTCTTTCTTACTTCTCCCTCCTTCATTCTCTTTCTCTCTCTTTTACTTCCTCTCATTCCTTTCATTCTGTCCCTCTTTCTTTTACTTCTCACTCTCTTTCTTCCTCTCCTTCCTTCACACACACACTCTCTCTCCATCTCTCTCGCTCATACTTCCTCTCCCTCCTTTACTCTCCCTCTTTCATTCTGTCTTTCTCTCTTGCTGATTTTCCTTCTTTCTCTCCATAAATCTCTATTTTACTTCCTCTAATTCCATCTTTCAGTCTCTTTCTCACTCTTTACATCCTCCTCTCCCTCCATCTCTCTCTCTGTTTTACTTCCTCACCCTCTTTCATTCTGTCTCTCTCTCTCTTTTAATTATTTACCCTTCTTAACTCTCATTCACGTCTTCTCCCTCCCTTCACTCTCTCTCTTCTTTTCCCTCCTTCACTCTGTCTTTCTCTCAGACATGGACGCACAAACCTCTCTAAATGAGCAGAGGTGTTGCTTTTGAGTTTTTGCATCTCAACGTTTCTAAACACCAATAAAAAAAAAAGAATAGCGCCCAATTACTGTAAGCCGATGATCAATACCGCCAACCAAACAACCAGAACTAGACCCAGACTACTTTCTCGCTCTGGATGCCAATGGACGTGTAGTTTAAAATAAAAATTTTATTTCAAATTCTAATTTTATTTGTCACATACAAATTATACGTGGTACATGTAGTGAAATGTGTTTTTGACCGTTCCAGCAATAAAACATAGGGATGGGGGAAATACAACAAAATGTGCAAAGGGGGAAATACAATAAAAAATAAATAAAGAATATAAATATGACAAAAACAAGATATAGAGATAAAATATGTTATTCCAAAGACTTGTTTAGTCAGACTAGTCTGAGGTTTCGTCTGAGGTTGTAATATAAAAGCACCTAGCTTCAAACTATAGCAGAAATCACACCGATCATTTGACTTCACAGTTTCCAGTTCTCATCGTATTGGTCCTTTCAATGTTTTGAACAATGGATATTAAAAAAAAATGTTTTTATTATTCTTTATTTTTTTCTAAGCAAGAACTTATCTCCAGAGACAGCATGGTGCTATTTTTAGAAGACATTTCAAACACTCCTATGAGATTATGATGACTCTGCTCCACACACTGCAGACAACTTCTAGATGGTCATAAAAGCAAATGACAGAGGAAACGGGAAAAAAAAGAAACAGAGACCGACATTCACACTTTTCTAAGAGTGTGGCGGATCATTCCAGCACATCTGTCATGTTCGTCGCCAGCCATCAGAAGAGCAGAAATGCATTAAATGAAGTTTCACAGCTCTTTTTCAAAGAGGGTCTGAAATAATTGGAGTCTTGTTAGACAGCTCACTTCATGAAACACCGTTCTTCTTCAGTTTCAATTCAGTCACATTTGTTCTCTGGTACACAACGTAGAAAAAAAAACGCCACACTCGGAAAAAAACACATGCAGACCTCTTATGTCAGAGCACCTGCGCTGTCAAGTATACACATTAAACACGGACACTTTATGCTTATGTATTTCAATAATTTAGGAAGGTAGAGAGAGTGAGAGAGAGAGAGAGAGAGAGAGAGGGGAAGACAAACAAGAAGACGAAGAAAAAGTAGAAGAAGAAGAACAACAACAACAAGTAGAAGACGAAGAAGAACAAGAAGAACAACAAGAAAAACAAAAACAAGTAGTTGAAAAATAAGAGGAAAAAACTATAGAAATAATAATAATAATAAGAAGAAGAAGACAATGAAGAAAAAGAAAAAGAAGAAGAAGAAGAGCAAGAAAAGGAGAAAGAACAAGCAGAAGAACAACAACGAGAAGAACAAGAAAAATACATAGCGCAAGAAGAAGACAAACAATAGAAAGAAGAAGAAGAAAATGAGAAAGAAGAACACAAGGTAGATGGAGAAGAGGAAGAAGAGGAAGAATAAGAAGAAAAAGAAGAAATGTTTCACAGCTCTGTTTCAAAGTGTCTCTAAAATAATTGGAGTCTTGTCAGATAGCTCACTTCATGAAACACAGTTCTTCTTCAGTATCAATCCAGTCGTGTTTGTTCTCTGGAAATGTGTGAGAGACAGCTAAACCCAGAAAAGGACGGAAAAAAATGAAGAACGTTTCCATTCACCTTAGCAAGGTGGAACTCAAGTCGCCCCGTCGGGTCATAGTGGGCACTTCAGAAAAGTTCAAAGGCCGTTGGATACCTCTCAACATTGATATATTGTAACTCATTGAGTAGTATTTTTCAACGCTTTTGTAAAACGTAACACAGTTGCCTGTCATGTCGAGTTCCGTTGCAAAGTTCGCCAAGACTTGAGTTTGGAGATCAAAAAACCGATTGGGAAAAATGGGAGTCTGGGAAAGCCGATAATGTTGAGGGATTTGAATTTTGGCAGGGTGAGCGGAGGGCTTGCATGCTTGACAAAGGCTGAGTTCTGTAGCGGCGCGTGGACTTCCTGATAGCGCTGTTAGCGCACATGGAACACTAGATGCTTTAGCTTGGCAAACAAGCACTGGCACTTACATCGCGTAGATTCGCCGTCCACACCTGGCCAGTTCCAGACAACGTGCTCCTTCACAAGCGAGTGCGACCAAGGAAAGAAGGTCCTCGTATCTTGCGAAGGACGGCGGGCAGAGCACAGAAAGTAATGACTAGTAAGCTGGTTTAGAGTGCCAAAAGCCAGTTGGGAAGATGTGGACCGAGGACCAACTTCCTTGGAGCAAAACTAGAGATAAACGAGGATGCAAGGAGGGACAAAGGAGGTAGAGGCAGATAAACTGCAGACTGTATGGTGACAGTAGTGAGAACAAGAAGAAGAAGAAGAAGAGGAGGAGGAATGAGAAGAAGTAGGAGAATAGAAGAGGAGAGGAGAAATAAGAACAAGAAGAGGAAAAAAGAAGAAGAGGAAAAAAGAAGAAGAGGAAAAAAGAAGTAGATGAAGAGTAAGAAGGAGAAGAAGAGGAAGAGGAAGAAGAAGTGTGGATAGAGGACGAACTTCCTTGGAGCAAAACTAGAGATAAACGAGAATGCGAGGGGGGATAAAGGAGGTAGAGACAGATAAACCGCAGACTGTATGGTGACAGCAGGACTGACCTTGTTAGCATGAGGCTAATCTCAAACAAAATTTGGTAGTCCATTGTTTTAAATCAATAACTCATTAAAAAAATCACAAAGGCCTATGAAAAAGACAAGCTCTTGGCGGCATGTGGGCAGAAAGGTCATCGCCGTGACATCTCAACCTGTCTCACTCAAAGCCCGTGATTGTCAGATTAAATTACCGCCTGGGTTTAATTGATGTTTGAGGGAAGACACATACAGCGGTTTGTGTGTCATCTAGAGGAGCGGGCCTGTGGTGAAGGGCCTTGGTTTGACAGCAGATTGGATGCGTTTCTTGGTTGACCTGACGAGAAGATTGGGAGCAGACATCTGAGCCGAGCTACAGCGGGATTCATCCAGATAGCAGTGAGATTGTACGACTTCAGAGACTGAAGGTCGACACACGGTTCATGTGCGAAGACGACAGCTGCCTACAAGAACATTGCTGTGGACCCTAGTTCGCCAAGGATCAACTTTTGCACGTAAAAGCAGTTTTGGCAAACTCTCAAAGCTCCCATTTTTTTAACTGAAATGCTGAAAAGTAAAGCTTTATTTGGAATCTTCTTCACTCAGTCTTCTCCCAGTCTTCCACGCCTTTTTTAAGCAGCTGGTAGAGTTTGCGGTGAGTGAGTGATGGAGAACGGCTCAACTATTTAAAAAAAAGCCCAATTTCGTAAAAACGGTCAAATTGGGATTTTTTGCAACATGTACATGTACTTACAATAAATTCGGATTTATCGCATACCTTCACACAAAGACAACGGTAGAAAACTCGGTAAAAAAATTAAACAAAATTATTGGCCAGGGCTGAAAATTATCATTATTAAAAATCTGTTAAAATATTAGGAATGAAAGAAGTTAGTCTACAGTGAATTTCCAGTAGTCCATCAACTATTATTTTTTTTTATGAAATATTTGATTGCATTTTCTGCATGCAAGGTGTAACAAAGTGCTTATATTTGCCTAAATATTATATAGGTAATTTACATAAAATAATGTTTAGTGAATAAGAAATTAAAAATAAATACGGTATGTAAAAAATGTAAAAAAATATACAAAAACATTGATGTAACAGCAACTACACATATTTGAGTAAAATAGTTTAAAGGTGTACCAGTATAAAAAGTTGTTCAAATATGGTGTAACTCTATATACAAAAACTTAACAGCGGCATAACAGTCCAAAAACTATTATAAGTATATAACAGTCCATATATATACAGTAGTCTGTATACAAAATCTTAACAAAAGTGTAAGAGTCCATCTAAAAGAAAAGTAAAATGATTTAACATTGTAATTATATGTAAAACGTCAAAAATAATATAGTCAATTAGAAGAGAAAACATTCTCTACCGTTTGACACTTGCAAGCTGCAAAAAAACTAATAAATTACTGCTATTTAATGTGACATTTAAAGGCAATATAAGACAGTTATGTTATAATATAATAGGATTAAAAAGCTTAGTCAACAATAAGTGGAATATTTGTGTTGGTTCTTTTGCATTTGGAATTCTGAATTTCAGACTAAAGACTAAATGAATGGGACTTGGGATTTCAGGTTTCAATTAAAAAAAATCTGATAATATTATCTTATATTGCAGTTCAGTCCTTAGAGTCTTAAATTGTGTTATGCATGGCAAAAAAACAAAAAAAA
Organism: Paedocypris carbunculus; assembly: GCA_028128575.1. Lineage (NCBI taxonomy): Eukaryota > Metazoa > Chordata > Actinopteri > Cypriniformes > Paedocypris > Paedocypris carbunculus. Next base: position 110,402 of record SOMO01000195.1, on the reverse strand, counting down.
TGTATAAAAATGTATTGTACGAGATACTGCCGGGAAGTTTGTCTTATTGGGAATTACGTTCTAGTTTAACCAGCTCTGCTTTTACAGTATGTTTTACAGTATGTTGTCCTGCTACTTTGTACTTGTACTGAGTACAAAAAATATAAGCAACTTTTACCCTCAACTCCACTACATTTCTGATTGAGTATCTGTACTCTTTTTATTCCATTGATTTATACCGCGGTTAATTTCTCAAGGATACAAGGCAAAGATCCAGCAAAATTAAGCACTTTTTTAAAATTCATGGTCAAATTTGCAGAATTCAATTGAGGTAAGAGTCTATTCAATGCAAATTTAATGTGAAATTGTGTCAAGTTAAACTAAACAGATCTTCCCTGACATGACAATAGTATTGTAATAATATAAAATATAATTAAACCTTAAGAGTTTGATTTTCACATTTCTTGATGTTTTTTTTAGCCCACATTCAGTGAGAGTAAAAAAAAGTTCTTTTAAAATTGGATACTTTGGTGAAATTGGTGGCTCGTTACTTGTAATGGAGTAATTTTTACTGTAAGTATCCATACTTTTACTCAAGTATAGTTGTCTGGTACTCTTTACACCTCTGATATCTAGTATAGAAAAATATTCACAAGAGAAAAAACAAACACTTATTTTGTGCACTCTTTGAAGCACACACACACACACGTGCGATAAACATGCACGCCAGCACATTCCCTCGGAGACAGTGAACGCTTTAAGACACTTTCTCATTAAAAAACACAGACGTTCATAACGTGTAAATCTGATCTTTACTTCACTCACATTACCAGTTCAGAAGTTTAATTAAACCATGTCCAGCCATCACAGCTGTGTTTGCAATGCAAGTTGTGAAAGAGGTCTTCAGGGTCAAAGGTCACACACACACAGGACCTCCAGAAGCATTCCTGGACCACACCAACAACGACGGCGTGTGATAGAACTTGAGCCACAACACACACATCATGACACCCACGGCTCGGCTGGGCCATATCTAATAGACATGTAGCCACACACGAGCCTGGCATCGGAAAACAGTACATCTCTAAAACACGGATTCCACTCGACCCCATGGGATCAGAAGTTAGAAGACGAGGGATAAATAATGGATGCCGTTCTTGTGCAGACAAAGGACAATGACGAGGTAAACGACGTAGAAAAAAATGCATGCAGACCTTTTATGTCAGAGCAACTTTACTGACCCTTTATGTTTTTGCATTTCAATCATTTACTACGGAAGGTGTTATGCTTGTGATGTGTGTTTGTGCGTGTGTGTGTGTGTGTGTGAGAAAGAGAGGGAGGGAGAGAGAGAGAGAGAGGAGAAAGAAGAACAAGAATAAGAAGAATAAGAAGAGGAGGAAGTAGAACAAGAAGAACGACAACAACAAGAAGAACAATAACAGCAAGAAGAAGACAAAGAAAAAGAAGAAGAAGCAGAAGAAGAAGAAGCAGAAGAAGAAGAAGAAAAAGACATGGAAGAACAAAAAGAGAAGGAAAAAGAACAACAACAAGAACAAGAACAAGAAGAGGAATAAAAGGAAGAACAAGAAGAAGAAGAACAAGATGAGGAGGAGAAGGAAGAAGAAGAAGAAGAACAAGATGAGGAGGAGAAGGAAGAAGAAGAAGAAGAAGAAGAAGAAGAACAACAACAACAACAACAAGAGGAAAAGAAATGAAAAACAACAGCAACTAGAAGAAGAACAAGAAGTTTTGTAGCCTGTGTAATAAAGTACTGGATCACGTCTACAAGTCAAGATCAAATTCCCAAAATTTAGTCCAGTACATAGCCATCAAACAAACGGTGATGTGCGTTATATTAATGCAATTTTTAGCGATAATTTAGTTCACAGGGAACAGATTTAAGGATGAATAATATTTATGGATGTAAGGAAGCATCTCTCCAAAATGAAATACAGGCAAGTTTAAAATAATTAAAAAAAATGATACATTATTTTATTTGTCCTTTCGTTTAGGATATTTGTTATCAGTAGGAATAGTGTCATCAAAAGAAGCACCACAAGTCAAATTTGTACGAAATTACAAAATAAATTTAGAAAGAAAACAACCGTATTTACTCGCTTATAAGTCAACCCCCCCCCCTCCCAGTTCAGCTGTGAGATTGTGGTATTCTGTTTAGACCCACTTATTAGACGGGAGAAAGAAATAAGAAAAAAGTGAAAAGATAGAAATGAGTAGAAACCCAATTTTGTGTTTCACATAAAGTAAATTCCGGTCAATTGGGGCCCATCGGGACACTAAAGCGGCGCTGGGCATGGAGCCCCTTCCGAAATAAGATGAGAAGTAACCCTTAAACCCTTATTTCGGCACTGATACAGGTCACTATCCCCTCCCGTCATCTCAGATCATCCTCCTCTCTTTCACTCACTCACACCAAAGTCCGGCTGAAAACTATGGGGGCCCGAGCTTTTAGCCATACTGCTCCTCACCTATGGAACTCCCTTTCTCCAGACCTACGAAACTGCAATAACCTGTCTACCTTCAAATCCCAGCTCAAAACACACCTTTTCCAGAATGCATTTGCTCCCCACTAGCTTTTTCATCTCAATTACACTTTNTGCTCTTAATCCTATAGAAATGATAAAACTATTCAGACATTCTTGGTGGTAAAAGAAGCACAAAATCAAAGTAACCCTGTTTATTTAGATTTGTATTAATCTATTGTTATTTATGTTTAAGATTTAATTTGTTATTGGTATGGTTGCATTATCATTTTCAAGATTTGTGTGGAAAAGTGCTCTGCCCCTTTAAGAGAAATGCAAACAGTTCTCCCGAAGCGAACACTACTGACTCGTGTTTTGGGAATAAACACTAAGTTTGAAATCCACTGTGTGACTCGTTCATTTGTGAAGCCCCACGTCAAACGGAGATACAGGAGTCAGAACATCCGCTCTTTAACCTTAAAGAGCTGAGCCGCGCAGCACACGCAGCCTGTGTGTGCCTGTGCACTGTCCTCAGTAAAATATTTTCTATTTTAGTAGACCGTGCGTATAAGTCGAGCCCCCCACTTTGAACCGGTATTTTTTAGGAAAAATCCTCAACTTAAATACGGTTTTTGTTATTTTAGTTGTGTACTCGTACACATACTGTATTTGTGCAAACATAAACAGCCCAAAAATACAAGAACCCCATGATTCATTTTTCATGAAGAACCTCAAAAATCTAAAATTTCTGGCTAAATATTTCTCTCAAAATACGTATTGACAATTATCTGTGCAAACATTCTCCATGTATTCCAAATTTCTTTATTTATTCCAAATATCTGTTACAATGTTTTTATTTCTAAAATTTTTTTTAGCCACTGTTAAGTGTCACAGCATGGCTAATGTTTCTATATTTCTGTTATTGAGCTGATAAAAGCATAAACGTATGCACTGCCTTCAAAACCATTATTTAAATAAAGAAAAGAAAAAAAAAATGCCGTATTTCCATTTATTTGTGACATTTATTTGTGACATTTATTTGTGATTGATCTTGAGTTGAAATATGAGAAAAAAATGGGCGCTAATTTATTTGCGCATATTTGAAATATAAGACGTTTTTGAGTTAAAAAAAAAAAGGGTGCTGATATCTGTGTAAATATGGTACAAAAAATTTTTTTATAAAATAAAAAAAATAAATTACACACATTTGGAAATTGTATGAGCAAAATGTTTCAAAATCAGTAAAAATAAAAAACACAAAGTCCCGGAGCGACTGAAATAGACGTTTTCTTGGCATTCAAGCTGATTTCAGCGTTTGCCAATATTTACATCCATCCAAAAGTCCATTATAAATTTACAAACCATCACCAATCAGATTAGGAGCATAGCGTAAAACCAAGATCTCCATCGCTAAATGTTTATTTCGCGTGTGTTAGGCGCACGTATAGGGCGTCGAGGAGCGAGCGTCCAATGAACTCATGCGCGGAATCGACGCTTAAAGTTCCGCGGGCACTTACGAAAAGAATAAACAAAGAGATGGAAAGAGCAAGGAAAGAAAGGAGAGACACCTCCCCACAAGCCGCTGCCGCTGAGTGCTTTCCCTTTCTCTTGCGTCCGGGACGTCTCACAAAAACGCAACAACGAGATATGTGAGAGCCAAAAGACAAAGTGTTGGAAGAGCTGTAGTCATTTACAGAAATAAGTGGTGCTTTAGGGGACGGCCAGAGCGGACCGGGCTTTTTGTCCACTTGCTCTTTTCCTCTTGGGACTGGGGCCCTAAGCCCGGTCTGCTCGGGCCTGAATGAAGCCTTTGGAAGCTTCTTAAGCTCTGAATGTGGGGTTTTGTTCTAGCTGTTCCTCCGCTTGGCTGACAGAAAATAGGTAACTGGATTAGGCCTCAAATTCAGAGTAAAGTGAACTCCCAAAAAAACTTTGCGCGGCACCCCCACTATTCCAGCCCCCCGGCCCTTTAGTAGACTGTTCTGCTTGATTGCTGGGAGATTAGGCCCGAGTTAGGGGGGGGGGGGTCTCAAAAAAGTAAGAGTGCTAAAGACAGTTAAGGGCTCCTTAATGGAGGTAAGGAAGTGTATTAATCAGCCGAGCGCAACCCGAGCCAGGAGATGCCGGGCCTGGTCCGAGCGACGTGCAGGTGGTCCGACGCTCTACGGGGAGTCAAGGAGGGGAGGAGAGGAGGCTCAGCTGTCCACAAAGCCACTATAAAAGATTAAAAAGTTGGAGAGAATGGGACGCTGTGTGAACCGCCTCCTACTCTTAGAGCTGAGAGGATGGGTGGAGAGGCAAGAAAAACACACAAATACAGACACATGCACCGGCGGAATATGCACCTGCCCGTCCATCAGTCAGCCAGTCGCTGACGCAACGAGTCCGACAGAGCGAAATACACGGGGTGAGAAACGAAAAAAACAACTGGTGTAGATCTTTCATTGGTGGGAATTAACTGTAGAGCAGTTGGAAATAACCGTCAGATGGGGAGGTGGGGGGCGTATGAAGAGGAAGATAAAAACGAGAAAGTAAGAGGAAGGAAAAAGACAAGAGTGATAAAAAGAGATGAAATAAGTATGAAAATAGAGATAAAAGAGAACTAGAGAAGGTAACGCGAGAGAGAGAGAGAGAGGACAGAAGAAAGAGAGAGGGATGAGCCAAGAGTGAAATATTATAGAAGAAGAGAAGAGAAGAAAGGAGAAAAAGGAATATGGGATATGAGAACGACGGTAGAGGGGGAAAGAACAAAAAGAGCAGAGAACGAGAGGAGAGGGGAAAAGAGGATGAGGAGAGAGATACAAAAATTGTGGAGCAGTTGAAACTACCAGTCGGGGATGGGATAGAGACATAGAGCGGGAGATACGACAAGAGAGTGGAAGAAAATGGACTATAGAGGAAGGGAAAAAGGAGAAATTGAAAGAGAATATAGACAGAGAGAAAAAAAAAAGGTCTATGAAGTGGGAGAAGAGGGGAAAAGAACAGACAGAGGCAAGGCGAGATATACAAAAAAGAGAACTAGGACAAAAGGGGGTGAAGGAGAGAAAGTGACATAAGAGAAAGGAGACGAAGAGTGAGAGTGATAAAAAAAAAAGATGAAATGAGTATGAGAAGAGAGATAACGCAGAAAGAGAGATCATCAAGCGAGTCAGAGACAGAGAGAGAAAGATAGAGACAGAGAGAGAGAGCAACCGAGAAAGAGAGACCAAGAGAGAGAGAAAGACAGGAGTGAGAATGTGTGTGTGTGTGTGTGTGTGTCCTCATCACACAAATTATATCTGGTCACTCGAGAAGACAATTACAATTGAAAAGTAGTCAACACTAAATATATATATACCAGCCTAACCAGAAAAACGGTTGAAAACAAGTTAAAATGTTTTAAGACCATAAAGCGTGGTAAGTGAATAGTGCATATAATTACACTTTGGCGTGCTGGGGGTATTGGGACGGACTGGGAAGTGTTGACAGCTCACACACTGCTACTGAGTCACGGCTGGTAAATGACAGCATGGGGAGTGTGACATGTCTGCGCTGGTACATGACGTGGCCATCACATGCTGAAAAAAGATCAACTTGCTGAACCCCGTTGGGCTTCACATCCAGTCGCTTCGGCACATACCGTGCCCTATCTGAGAACGGGCCACGTGGGATTAGAATAATTATAATTCCATAGAATAATATGGAATTATATAAATAAATAATGAATCGTACACAAAGTTATGAGATATAAGCGTTATGAGATATAATTTGGACTTAATCGGTAGAAGATGAATGAATAAATAAACTTCTTAACCAGTGGCCCAATTAAGCCAAGTCCACTGTGAATTAATACAAAAATAAATAAAAACAAACAATACAGTTGACTCCTGTTAATTCTGACACGACCATTTTGCCACAATAAAATGGCACAAAGTTGCATTTTGAGCAAGACAAATTTAACAGACTTAAAAGATTTAACAAGGCAACTGATTTCTACCATTAACGTGGCTGCCCTTGTTAACCAGTGGCCCAATTAATTAGAATCAACTTTATATAAATAAATGAATAAAAATTAAATAATAAATAACAAGTACAGTCGACTCCTGTTAATTGGCACACAACCATTTTGCCCCAATAAAGCGGCACAAATTTGCGTTTTGAGATATGATTTGGACTTAAAGCGGCTGGCCTCTTTCAACAGTGACCCAATTAAGCCAAGTCAACTGTAAATAAATAAATAAATACATAATAAATCTAAATAAACTATACAGTCGACTCCTGTTAATTGAGTCAAAACCCTTTTGCCCCAATAAAGTGGCACAAAGTTGCTTTATGAGAGTTGATTAGTACTTAAAGCGACGGATTTGTCCTAATAAGAATAAATATAAATAAACAATACAGTCATCTCCAGATAATTGCAATGCGACCATTTATGAGACATGACTTGTCCCAATAAAGCAGCTGCCCCCTTTAACCGGCGGCCCAATTAAGCGGAGTGGACTGTATACAAATATAAATAAATAAATAAACAATAAATATAAATAAACAATACAGTCGACTCCTGTTAATTGAGGAATTGAGGAAATAATAGATTGTGGTAATAAATGTTATACAAACATGTTACATAGCAGTTGTTTAGTTTGTCTTTTAGCAGATGTTTATATAGGTACAGTATAATAATATACGAACAATCTCACATGAACAGTTACCGCCATCTTGAAACGACGCCATGCTAATGTTAGAAATTTCCATGGGGAAAGACCAAGCGATGTCACCGTTCTCGCGAGATTACAGAAATTTCAGGATGGCGGCTCTATGGAAGAGAAACATCGCCATTTTGGGAGAATACAATAATTTATATTTAATTTATATTTTCTAAGCAAGATCTCTGAAACTAACTAGCGTTTTTTTTGTTTATTTGAGGTGCAAAGAAGATTTTTACACACTTCTTGACTTTCATCTCCATGCACGCTAGTGGTAAGAAAAAGACGCGCTCATTTCGTATAACGAAGACATTTTCGTGGCGACGCATTTCGTTACTCGGGATTTTCATTATCAGGGACATTCGTAAGTCGGGTACCCGTGATAAAGTGCTGTACCACGCTGTTCCCTACTTGAACGAAAGAAAACTCCACAGACAAAACGGGACACGTGATGTCGCACAACAACAGGCTCAGAGCCCCCTGTCTACGCCTAGAGATCACTACTCACTCGTATTGGGACGTGCTCCGTCTCTCTTTCCTTCTGCGGGTTGCGATACTTCTCATAGAACTCCTTCCTCTTCTTCTTGCTCTCCCTTTCCTCCATCCTCTCTCTCTTTTCCGCCGGTTCGTCACAGGCGTCTGGGGACGGTATGGTGGCTGGATCTGGAACCTTCTCCACCTCTAGAGAGTTCTGGTTGGGGTTCAGCACAATCACCCCGTAGCCCTCCTAAGAGACAGAACACAGACAGACGAATAAACAAATGAGCAATGCTCGTTCTGATTGCAATTGAGCTGCCAAAACAAACCAGCCCTTCATAATAAAGCAAGGTGCCCAGGGAGGCCGACGTATGCCAGTGCGGCGAGGAGGAGATGAGTAAACTGTTGGGAAAGGGATTACACCAGCGCTCAGTCTGAGTTTGTCTGCTGGTATAAATAAAGTATCCAATTTGTAGGTTAAAGGGAAATAAAGTTGTATTTAAAAAAAAAAAGGTTTCATACATACACTGCATATATCTGTGTATCTGTCTGTACTCTGTCTATCTGTCTTTTTTCTATCTGTAGTGCGTCTATCTGTCCGTCTTTTTTCCATCTATCTGTCTGTCTGTCTTTTCTCTATCTGTCTGTCTGCCGGTCTGTCTGCCTGTTTGTCTTTTTTCTGTTGTCTGTCTATCTGTCTTATTTGCATCTGTCGTCTACCTATCTATCTGTCTGTCTGTCTGCCTGTCTGTCTTTGTTCTATCTGTCAGTCTATCTGTCTGTCTTTTATCTATCTGTTGTCTACCCTTCTTTTAGTATTCTCTTTTGCTTTCCCTCAATTCCTCTCAGTATTTTCTTCTCACTTCCTGAAACATGTAATCTAGCTCAGTGGCGCCCATTGGAAAACATTTCTGTGTCTTGGGCCGCACCTATTTTTTTTACGTCATACTGTCAGTTAGATCCTTCTATCCAAAGCAACTGTCATGTGATTAAAAATGTGATTGATTGGTAAAAATTGTACAGTGGGAATCAATCCCATAATCTGGTGTTCCAACACCAACATCGGCTACTGACTGAGCTGCTGCACAAACTATTCTGCACCCAATTTTAAAAAGTTTGTCTCTTCACACACTGGTCTGCTAGAGACTTGGTGACGTCACTTCCTGTAGCGCGCTGTGTTTGTAGCTTCGCTGTTCATCGGAGAACTTTGCTAAAAACAATCAGTACTTTACTGCTTTTGTAAACTCCGGAGATTTTTATCTAAACCGGCGATCTTCGATCCATAACTTTTCTTTCAACTCCCGGAGAAAAGCCGCGGTTTCAAACGAGTTTCAGCGTCTTCGCGCGTCGGATTCTCCGCATTTTGGATTTAGCGTCTTCACGCGTCGGACTTCTCGACTTCTCAGCGTCAGACTCTTAGTGTTTTGGATCCTGCTAAACCCGCAAAAACGTTTTAAGGTAAGATGTCTACACCTGTGGCTGCAGTTTGCACCTCATGTTACATGTATAGTGTAGCCTTATCCACCGGCGAGAAGGGCTTTACGTGCGCTAAATGCAGAGAGTTAACTATTCAGGGCGGAGACGTCCTGCAGCGGGACAGCTGGGTGACTGTGAGGCGGAATAGTCGCCATTCGAAGCGGCATCACTCCTCCGTTCCACTGGTTACCGCGAACAGGTTTTCCCCACTCAGAACGGCACCGTCTGAGACGCCTGCTGAAAGTGCATTGGTGATAGGAGACTCCATAGTGCGGAACGTGAGAGTAGAGACACCAGCCAATACTGTTGTAATGTGTCATCCTGGAGCCAGAGTGTCTGATATCGCATCGCGTCTGAAAGTGCTGGCTAACGCTAAACGTAAATATTCTAGGGTAGTTATTCACGCCGGCACTAATGATGTCCGACTTCGCCAGTCCGAGATCACCAAATCTAATATTAAAGAGGTGCTTGAAGCTGCCAAAAAGATATCAGACAAAGTAATTTACTCTGGCCCCCTCCCCGCTTACCGGGGTGATGAGACTCACAGTAGACTGTGGGCTCT
>SOMO01000195.1:36297-74743 GCA_028128575.1 Paedocypris carbunculus | reverse complement strand
TTTTTCTTTGACCAATTAATAAAATAAATTTAGCATTGTATAATTAAATACATATTACATTACACACATGCGCCTTGTAACGCTTTAAATGATAACCAATTTTAAATAAACATTTTTTTTCTGTCTAATGCACTACATTGAGTTCTTGGGGTGTTTACCGGCTTCATTCCTTGTACTGTAGCCAGAAACGACTGCTTAATACATTACCAGAGGGAGTTACAGACGTACAAACAAACGCTGTAGAAGGTAAACGGAACTTCAACAAGGAGCTGAAAATTCTTCAAGCAGCAACCCAGATCCACCGACAAGTCTGTAGTCTGTTTATCTGCTGGGGTTGCCAATAACTGATTGGTGTTTTAGCCTTTGTGCAACACTTGATAGATGGCATTTGAAAACCAAAGCGCTGACAGGAACATGACGAGAGTGGGATTCATTGCGGAGAGACCACAGGGGCTTTACTGAGGCTTTATAATTAAGCCGGTTGACAACACACAGAGAACGGATGTTCTTTCAAGCTTGTATCCGCACGGAGATACCAGAGTAAACGGGCCTTAATCACCCCACAAGCCTCGGATCCAAACAGAACACACACTGCAAATATATCCCCACACCTGCCACCGCAATTCCCACCTCGATATAACTTCCAGCGTCCTAGAAAATTCAGACATGATAGTTTCAACTTGTCCACTGACCTTGACCTTTGAGGACTCAAATGTGTGACCAGCAGTTGACCCCCAATTATGACTTAACGACTGTTGCGGCAAAAACAATCTCCAGTATTTAACAAAACATCCCCAAAATTAGAAACTTTCGAAAAGTTTCAACCACAATAGTGATCGAAGTTTCAAGTCATCGCAAAACTTTAAACATGCAGCAGGAACACAATGTTGAATTGAAACTGCATGTCACTTTAACAGGCTGCCATAGAAGATGCAGCGAACAGAAAATTAGGGGAGAAAAAAAAACATTATACGATTAATTGCTAAACATATTCAGCGTTTAAACTTTTTTCTGCAAAATATATAGCTACAATAAATGCCCATAATATACATTAATTAGGTTAGGTAATTACAAAATGCAAAATTAGGTACCAAAACCAGTGGTGCAATTGCGGATATTAACTTTGGATACAAAAATATAATCAACTTTTACTCTCTACTTGACTACATTTTGGATTGAGTATCTGTACTCTTTAATCCAATACATTTGAATGTTACTCGTTACATTGTAATTGTGCGCGACAAGTGCACATATTTTTCTACCGCAGTTAATTTCTTGGGCGGACGAGGTGATATCGCCATCTGCAAGATGCTGAAGGTAATGGATGCTGTTTATCAGCAAAATCACGTCAAAGTGGATTAGTGGTTGCATGTTTTTGCTCATTTGAGTTTGACTTAGACTGACTAAGAGTCTTCAAATATTGGATACTTTACAACTTATACTCAAATCTTCTTGGAATTGGTGAATATCAAGTATGGTTTTCAGATAGTCTAAGCACTTCTGACCAAAACTATAAAAATATTTAATTTCAAAATATCCATAAAAAACAAGTGTTATGTCCAAAACACTTGTGACATTCCTTGATCAGACTTCAATAAAGATCCACACATTTTCTACAGCTTATTCCATTTCTGGTCCCAGCAACTCTGGATCAAAGGCAGAGCACAATGCATAGATTGGTGGCCAACCAATCAGAGCGGGGCACACAGACACACACATTCATGGAAGTTTTTGGCGACAAGAACCAAAGCAGAGGCGGAAGAAACGCGAATGCCAGAGCGTCGGAAACCCAAAACCAACGTGCGGCAGCGTAAAGCAGCGTTAAACACACAGGTATAGCCCCTCGTCCTTTGACTTGCCAACACACTCTCACTTTTAACACGCTGGGGATCGGCAGCCTTTTTAATTGATCAAGCATTAGAAGGGCTTGTGCTTTGATCTGGAGCCGTGGAGAGAAAACCTGGTGGTCTCCTGACATCCGAGCATACTAGCGCTTTCCGGGACCCACATGGGCTGTTTTCTAACAGGCAGCTGACAACTTCATTAGCCTCGTACAAGTGCTTACACACGGATCACTGCTCGGAAAGCGGAAACATACAGCTTAAAGCAAAGCCAAGATCTCAAGCTGATCTCACACAAGTCTGTGTGTGTCGAGAAGAAAAACAAATAATGGTTGATGAAGTTTGCATCAGACTTGTGGATTTTCCCACAAAAATTGCCCCAATATTGTGGAATCGTGGTGAAGTCCTTCCAGCCAGCCAGTTCAGTTTATTTTAAGGTTTATGTGTGTCATTTTGGTGTCAAAAATATCAAACGGTAATTTCAAATAAACAAGAGAAAATGCTTCACATTCACGTTCTTTTTTTTTTTTTTTTTTTTTATTCGCTTGCAATTACGTTTGTTATTTTTTTATTTTTGCTTGCAATCTTCACGTTTTCATTTGAAACTTTTTAAAAATTGCTTCTAATTTTTTGTTTGTTTTTCATTTGGATTTCTGGCCCACGTTTACGTGGTGGCGGCTCTTACTCTGATTGGCTGGTGAGAATGTGATTGACAGCTCCATTCATTGTAAGAATGTGATTGAATGGAAGAGGGGGAGGAGTTTAGCGAGCGCTCAAACATTCATAATTGGAATACATCATCGTTGGAGTATTTATCCGTTTGTAGAGATCCGTTTGTCTGGACCGACACGACACCATCCACATCACTGCGCCAGAAAGACAACACCTACGCCCTCACAGCCTGCACTTGTTTTTTAGTGCGCACGTATACAGGGTATCACGTTAAATTCTAGTGAGCACTGAGTTTTTAAAACAAACGGAACATTTTATCATTATTTTCATTATTGTCAATCACATTCTCACCAGCCAATCAGAGTAAGGGCCCTCGCGTGAAAAGTCGGCAAACTAATCCAAATCCAAACGAAAAATAAAAACGAACAAAAAAAAAGGTTTCAAAAGAAAATGTGAAACTACAAGCAAAAAATGTAAAACCAAACATAAATGTGAAGCATTTTCGTTCGCTTATTAGAAATTTCCTGGACCTCTGTGGACCTGATGACGCTGTTGGCGTGGAGAAGTGGAGCCTCTTCTTTCCCCACTGGGAAGGGAAACATCTTTCCGGAATCATCATTAAAAATGGCGCGAAACAACCAACGCATTGATCTTGTAGTGTTAGAATGCCAGAGGAGACTGGCACCAGTGAGCCGGGTTCTCCCCAGGGTTTTTCCTCGTTAAAGAGGTTTTTTTTTACCTGGCCAATGTCGCATATGTGCTTGCTCACTGGTCTTTGTCTTTGTCTTGTCATAACCGCAGTCATTTACTTAACACCAACAGTCCAGACAATCAAATGAATAAAAAGCAACACTTACCTTACATATTTACACGTGCGCTTTGAGACAGTTAAAACTGTGAAAAGCGCCCCACAAACACTCTTATTATTATTATTATTATTAGTAGTAGTAGTAGTATTATTATCATTATTATTATTTCATATTATTATTGACAAAGGATTAATTGATGAATTTTTCATTTGATGATCAGGAACAACAGGAGCTCATTGCTTTAGTGTGCAGAACCTTAATCTCTAAATTTGCAATCTTTCAACGTGCCTTTGCGCCACTCAGTTCTCATGCTCCATCATAATCTATTTATTTTAGCACCTGCTTGTAAATGAATCCCAGAACCCAGAGCGAACACGTACACACACACAATAAAGATCAGAAAATAAACCCGCAGACAGAGTGTCTTCACCTCTCGTTTTCCAAATGGAGATGTTAAGCAAGTGTGCGCATACGTCATGCTCTGCAACACTTTCCAGCCCAAACAAAAGACACTATACCACTGTTCAGCGAGCCTGGCTTTAATTCCCATGGATCAACATGCTAATAAAATTTTAAAGAAAGGGACTTAAGAGATTAAAAAACTGCGATACAAAAACATGTCAATGTATGCATGAGACAGACGGTAAAAATGGTTGTTATTATACAAATTCAACACTTTTACTAACTTCAAATGATCTTTGGCTGTTGTGCCCAACCTTTGGCCAAAAGCGGGAATAAACTAGGATATGCTGAGAATTTCACGAGCCATTTTCTTCACAGAAATCTACTTTTTTTCCTATGTTTAAAACTTGAGAAAAGAAGCAAAAATGAAAAAAAGGTTGGACTCAATATTGTTAGCTCTATGTCTGCAGTAGTTTAGAATAGAATAGAATGCCTTTATTGACATTGTATCACACAGTTAAATTAAATTTGTATTGCTACTCCGTTTGGTGCAAAAGAAAAATGGCATAACGGTTAATGGTTAATGGTTAAAATATACACACTGAATAACAAAAATAAATAACTACAAACTGCGTTCATATTGGGTGTATTTTTATTATAAAAATCATCATTGAAATGTATTCTAAAATTAGTGTACATTCATAACCTCTTCTCCCAAAAGAACTACAATTACGAAATAAGTGTGCGTACAGAAATACGTGAGACGCCCTCACAGTCCGAATCTGGCCGTTCATGGGACAAGGTTGGGCATCACTGATCTACACCATATATCTTTTTAAATTAAAGGTAGTGGACAGAATAGACTGAGACAACATGACCTGCATAACCTCCATCCCAGATTTCTAGTGTCTGGTTTGGCTAGTCACACTAACTATTTCCGCTGAGCTGGCAAAATAGTCTCTCTTTCACACACCTCGACAAGATGAGCAGTGATAGAAAGCAAAGAAAGCAAATTGGTTGGTGAATTTTAGAGTAGTTCCAGTAAGATTAAAATGAAAAGGAAGCCTTGCTACAAGGTAGCTGAAGCAAATACTGCAGGACGGCGGCGAATCTGATGGCTTACAAAGATAAGTCCACTTGTCAGTACAGTAGAGCAAATCGACAGAACACAATGAATGCATTGCTCAAAGGGAGGAACTGGAGAGCAAGCCCCACATCTACCTCTATGTCAGGTTATCCCAGGGATCTCATGCGCTGATAGACACCAAATGCCTCTAACAGAGACAGCCTCGGTGAGCTCCCATCCTGCTCTTGGAGAAACTTTGTGACTGATAAGCAGACCAGGGCGGCAAGTGTCAAAAGTGAGGGTGAAGAAGGATCCGGAAGAAGTTGGTTGATCAAGTCGGAGTGGACTTGATGGAAGGTGCCATGCACCCTTAATGGCCAGAATGTGTCAAGTCTTGCTGTCAAGATGAAGACCATGACGACCGTGAGGTTTTCCAAACTAAGACACTGATTATCAGCAGGTCAAAAACCGGGATTGTGGCAGGGAAAAAGAAAGGTGCGTAGAATTGACATCATAAGGCCATATTTTGAACTGAAATATCAAGGTATCTTTACGTGAAAAACAATTTCCCTAAACGGAAAAGTCCTCATAAAAAACAAATTCAGAAGAAAGTCTTCTTCCAAGGACAGACTGTGACCCCACTCTCATCTTCTGTGACCCTCATCCAACCCCGCCAAACCTAGACACACAGCTAGAAGCGCCAACACGTCACATGATCAGCTGCTGTGCCCTTACCAACCAACTCTAATTTCCTCAACTTCCAGAACGTACCATTGCCATGCCTGTAAGCCAAAAGACTTTCCCAATTAAAGCTAGTTAATGTAACTGCCCATCATGCCAGTGGCTGCAATTGCAGAATTCATCTGTGAAAGTTTTCTCCCCCCTTCTTTTTTGTGAAACCTGAGCCGCAAGCTATCGTCTGCCCACACCACTTAACCGGACAGCCTCCTGTTACACACCAAGCAGTTAATGCGATATCATACAATGTTGTACCACGATATGGAACAAATAAAGACTGGAAAGTCTGATGCATCATAACGTGTAGTTATTATGGCAGTGTTCAATTCGTTGACGATATTTTCGTAATTGTCTTTGTCAACAACACTTTTCCCCCTGATGAAAACGAAACGAGAACTATATAAAAACTCCCGCTTAGGTACGAAAACTATATCTATGTCAACGAATAAAAACGAAACAAAAATTCCTTTCGTGACGACGTCCAATCATAATCCGAACTATTGGAGGAAGACGGGTGCAAACGCAATGAGAACCGATCAGGACACAGAGTCTTTCCACTGCAAGAAAAGCACCGTTGAGCTGGCTATACAGGTGAGCGTCTTCAAAAATGTTTTCTCCTGGCAAGAAAAATCGGTCAGATGTAAGGATTCATTTTACATTCAACACGATCTTTACGCAGCGTGTGGAGCAACAATCACGGGCAAAAATACAACACACCTGAAGCGCCATCTGCAGATGAAACTTCTTTTTACAGCGTGCAACCATTTGTTACTTATAAACAAATGCAATAATTATTTTTATTTACTGTATTCAATTTTCTCTTTGTAGAGGTTTCATTTATGAGAATACATTTATTTGGATAGAAAGAAAAGACATGGCAACTTTAGTAAACATTAAGAATATATAGCACCCATATTTTCGTTGACAATCGATACTGCAATTTAGTCAACTAAAATGTTGTGGTATTTAGTTGACTAAAATTAGACTAAAACCAAAAAACTTTAAGATGACTAAATTGGGACTAAAACAAAACTGAGTTTTAGTCAAAAGACTATGACTAAAACTACATTAAAAACCTACATTAACACCCAGTTTTGAACTATGAAACAGGCACTGCAGGAGCATGACCCAGAAAGCTAATTTTGAGCATCCTGCCTGTTCGTCACATGGTCCCTGTCTGATTCTTTTTAAGCTGTGATGAACAAAGAGCAGTTTCGTGTGAATCCTCCAGCCTCTGCAGCCAGAAACTAATTAAGCCATTTGAAATAACATTACAGGTGAGTGTGTGCAAGCTAACTGTGCGGAGTTGATGAGTTCTCCGAGGCCTTAGGCAAACATAAAAATGTAAAAGCTGATGCCAAGTTCCAACTGCAAACAGAGGCCAAATGAGGGTATTTCTTCTAAACCGGTGACTTTAACTAGCTATGAAACACAAGAGTTGGGTGGGTGAAGATGTAAACAAAACATTCAATCACATATTTTTTTATTATTACCTTATACCTATACTGTACTGTAAAATCCATGGTCTACAGTGATACAAATTATTCACCTGCATAAATATGCAACCCAGTGAAGTAAACAAATATTGGCTACATTTCCATTCGACTGTAAACATGTCATGAATTGTGCTGGTTTTGGATGTTCCTTACGTTTGATTTTGACATAAACCATCCAGATCTTGCTCTGACATCTTTCAAACGATTGATTATCAGTAAACTGTGCAGATTGCACTTGGATAATTGGTTCTCCCAAATCTTTTGGATGATCAACTAATAGGAACAGATGTTTTTAACTTCAAGAAGATTCCAGAGCATTGAGACTCATAGCTTGAGATTTGTGTCTCCATCTTATGTACGCACCTACCGGTTAAGTATGCAATGTAAGGCTACTGCACCATGATTCATTCAACCTATTGTATTTACACAATTATAAGCACCCCCCCTGATTTTTCAGGCACAAAATAAAAAAAAAAAAATGTGTGTTTTATCTGGCTAAAGTACAATAATTTTCTCTGTAAAACATTATTTTTTTCTAGATTTAACAAACCTTCTGACTTGTATCACTTAAATGTTGTTTTACTTGAAAATAATAAAACAATCTGTTCTAGCGATCAGAACTACACCTTCCATCATGCTTTGCTGCAATGCTCTAAAAGAGGAAAGAGTAAAGCTGACTGAGCTCAGTTTTTGTTAGACGTAAATATTAGAACAATATTGATTTTCTCTGTGCAGCAGACAGAGCATTTTGATTGTGTTTGATTCTTTGTTTAAAACCCTTTTCTGTTTGTTCCAAAGCTTTTGCAGCTGCTGGTATTGTTTTCAAGCGCTAGCCGTTTGCCTTTAACATGTTTACTGGATACAATATGGTCTGTCTGTTTAAATTTTAATAATTGTATTTAGTATAATCTTACTTCTTCCTGTGTTATTTCATCCCTGTAAAGTGGCACAACGTTTCTAATATTTCTTTAGTTCTGATATTGACCCGATAAAAGCACATATGCACGTATGCCTCCAGAACCATAATTTAAAGAAATGAGCATGTATATTTACGTGCATATTTGAAATTGGCGATATAAGCTTCCCGCAAATTTTTGAGCTGCTGAAATTGGACGAAATCTAGTGTTATATTCGTTATATTCGTTATTAAGTCTAGTTATATTCGCGTAACCACAGTAAATGACGAATGCATTGTTTTCATCTTGGGCCACAAAGCCATGCATACTTTGAGTGTGAGTATCTTCTCCCATTCAATCAGACTTTGTTGGTGCTATCTTGAGTTTAAGAGTAGGAATGAGGACCACTTGTACAAAAGCAGATGGAAGAAAGGGGTAGAAAGGTTTGGAGTGAGGATAAAGCGTGCTGACAGCATTACTTATGAACTTCCTCAGCAGTGAAAATGAAAAAAAGTGGCTCTGCAAAGTCTACCGCGACAACTCAAAACAGGAATCTTCTGAGCCATTACATTCTGACAACAGGAATAAGCCTGAAAGATTAAATATCAGTGTCCCAGTGGAACCAACAGTCGACAACATATTTGTAACTGGTCGGTGCCTCTGAGGGCAAAGCACGGATCTCTAATTCTGAAGATGAGGCTGAGGGCTTGACTTTATCCCAGGTTCACCTTTCTAGGTCAGATCTTTTGGTAAAAAGATGAGTGAAATACACTGAGGCTGAGAGGAATGACTTTGACTCGTACAGTCTTCTTACTGAGGCCTTTGAGGTCCAGTGGAAGAAGTTGGACCTACCACCAATGGATGTTTGAATCTCCGTCTGGTAGGTTCTACAAATGAAAGACATTGACCCCCACATGCTGCCCACTGCTCCGGGTTTGTCTGTATTCACTTACCTGTGTGAGTGTGACTTCACTGAATGGGTACATGCCGAGCATGATTTTTTATACGGTCCCTAGTGGCCTTAATGATAAACACACTCACTCTTTGTGACGCCACTCACGGTGTCGCAGTGGTTAGCGCTGCTGCCTCACAGCAAGATGGTTCCGTTTGACACTTGAGGTGTGAGTTCAAGTTCTGTGTGGAGTTTCCATGTTCTCCCCGTGCTTGCGTGGGTTTCCTCCGTGTTCTCCGGTTTCCCCCACAGTCCAAAAACATGCGTTTCAGGCTAATTGGAATTGGAAAATTGACCACATAGGTATGAGTGAGTGTGTGAATGTGTTTGTCTGTCTGTCCCGCTCTGCGAATGGTTGGCCACCAATCCAAATTGTGTATCCTGCCTCCGGCCCTAAGACGCTGAGATAGGCGCCAGCTCACCGCGACCTTGTAAAGGATGAAGCGGTAGAAGATGACTGACTGACTGACTGACTATAACTTGTATTGAAATTAGAGAAATCTTTTAAAATAACTTGATCAAAACCTTTACAACCATTTAGATATGTAAAATTCAGTTTGTTGCTACATTTGACGATATACTCCAACACGGGTATAATGTATAACACATACATTCATAAGATCCACAGATCGATATCGCTAGTAAAAAAAAAAATGCACAGTGTGGCGAGAGATAAGCGAGATAAAATAAAATGCAAATTAAAGGCATTTCCAGTAAGTCAATGACCCACTTCAGAAAAGGTAAGAAGTGTTTGATGCGCAACCTTGCCACTTCCTGTTTACACAGTATGCCGAGAATAATGGCTGAAGCCCATGTTCAAAAGCTGAATGAAAATGTATGATCCCACACCAACTCAAGTGTCTTAAACTTCATTGATCTAAGAGCTCCTGCAGGAATCCTGCGAGAGAACTCCAAGGCTACAGCCAGACTCTCAGTGAAATCAACAGAGCTGCTGACTGTCGGGAATGTTAGAAGCATCATTTGACTCTTGAGTTGTGCTTGTTATGAAGAAAAGTAATCAGACACATACACACTAGCATATACAGTCGACTCCTGATAATTGTGACACACTGGGACATGACCATTTCCCACAAAAAGCAGCACAAATGTGCATTATGAGATATGATTTGGACTTTAGGACTTCTTCCTACTTAACTGGCGGCACAATTAAGCAAAGTCGACTGTATATCAAAGTCAGTGGTCCAATTATTGACATGTATGTGAAGTACATTGGTAGGGGACTTGGACTTGTGTTCAAAAGGTTACAGGCTGAAATTACCCTAAGACAGCACAAGGTTCTGCAACTAAGACTGAACCAGACTTGTCCCACAGGCGCCACGGCTTAATGCTGCCCACTGCTCTGCAGATCACAATTTCAATATTGGTCCTTAGTGGGCATGTTGACAATCTTACTCACTTTACTTTACTCATTTACTATATCCTTAACCAGAACAGCAAGTATTACAAATGTGAATGTGAAATTACAAATTACATTGTGGTGTAAAAAATTTGTACATTGTGGAAAAAAAATAAGCACACACATACACGCTGGTATATACTGTACAGTCGACCCCTGTTAATTGGGACACATTGGGACACGACCAGTTTGCCCCTAAAAGCTGCACAATTTTGCATTAAAAGATATGATTTGGACTTTAGGATTTGTCACAATAAAGACCATTGAAAAAAACCAACAAACCTATTGCACCCACAGCCCTAAAATTCCATCTTCACTCTCAAACAGGCATTGAAAATTGTGGGGACCGGCCAAATGTAGTGTACACATTGTAGTAGGGCTGGGCGATTAATCGAAAAATAATCAAAATTGAAAATCAAATTTATAATCGTTCACATTTTTCCATGACGATTATCTCGAGTTCGATTACTTTCCCTTTAAGAACTACCGCGTGTGGCATTGAGTCACTACGTCATGTTTTTGCGCCCAACATGTCGAGCATGGAGAGTTTAGACCAGGGGTGCCCATTACGTCGATCGCAAAGGCATTGTGGGTAGATCGCATGACATCCCAAAACGATCGCACAAAAATGGCGTGGGGAAAAAAAAAAGTTTAAAAACTCTAGCATGCTTGCAAGAGAGGGGCTAAAAATGAGTTGAAAGGACGGAACATGTAAAAAGCGATTCTTAATCCAGCACATACACGATTCTGCCGAACTCTAATTTCAAACGAGCGCTCTCTCTGTCAGCTGTGTGTGTGTGCGGCATCGGGGCAGAGCTCCGTCATCAGCGAGCAGCAGCAGCAGCAGTCACGTGCGCTTATTTCACTCACGAGTTTACAAACAAACATACAATAAACAGAGAGAATGAGTGAGGAAACACAACGGTCCAGTAAATCTGCTATCAACTCGGACATTTTCGTANGGTTCTAACCTGTTGTTTACATTGCACAATGAAAATTGTTTACAGAAGTACAAGAAATGCAAAAGAAAAGCATTGTTATTTTTGAAGTGCACATGTTTACTTTAAATAAGTTGAAAACAATTTATTTTATTTTAACAAAAATGTGACTTTCTATAAAAACAAAGTGATTGTTCAATTTAAGCGTGTTCTAATGTGTGACTTGATTTTACTTGATGTTTAATAAATAATCATAAAGAAGATCTGTGTGTGTTTCCTTCGATTTTTATCAAGTAATCTCAAGTATAAAACTTGTCATTGAACTATGAGGGAAAAGAAAAATCAACAAAATAATCGTTAATTAATCGTAATCGTGTTAACATGTTCAATAATCGTGATTTTGATTTTAGGCATAATCGCCCAGCTCTACATTGTAGTGTAAAAAAGTTGTGCGTACGCGCACACACACACACCTGGCCTCAATGAGTCAGTCAGCCGAAAAAGCTGCAAGGACATTCTGTTGGTACAGTTTGTAGAACATGACTGTTGCTCCAATGCTTTGGTGCAAACACTTTATCAGTTGGGAAAAAAAAAAACTGTTAAAAACTACCAACTGGACAAGGGGTTTCAAACTTGAGTTAGAGCCGGTGAAGGACAAACAAAGCGCTAGATCACTTCTCCGGCCCTCCACAGACGCGGGGGGTTTAAGGGTTACGCTGAATGTTTATCAAACGTGTAAGTTATCACCAGTTCTCTGCTGGAACAGCTCAATAACATCAAAAACAAGGCCAGGCACTATCACAACAACATGTCCTCCACCACAACGACCCTCGATAAAGAGACTCAGCCGGCATTGGCCCTCCAAACCCCTTTCCACCCAACACAGCCTGATGCATACTGATGAAATAGCGGCGTTTGGGTGGCATTGGAGACGAGGAAGCTGCGGCTTTCATTCCAGTTGGCCTTTTGAGAGACAGGGTTGCAGCACTTCAAGGTGTAGCTTTCTAGCGGAAGCAAAAGAGTGCAACTTCCTTTCCTCAGCCCGAGGAAACTCTTCTCCCCTTCACTGGCTCGGCTGATGACACGCCGCTGCCGATTTCCAAACGTGGGATTGAGGGGTTGCTGTTCCGGTGACTGACTACCTCGGGAGGAAGAGGGTGACAGCACATGACAGGATACGGTGTGCCATGTAACCAAAAAAGCTTGACATAAGCACAAACAAGTCAGCAGAGTCCTGAGAGGGATAAGGGAGACACTGTCAGCATATGCATGGGTAATGACACATGGAACTGTGATGATGACATGGACAACTACAGACCCTGCTGCTGTTGTCAGGTTTAAATAATAGTGGAGGACGAGATGGAGCTACGATGCCTCGTAGATACACAGGAAGAGAATGCGTGACAGCAAGGGGTGAGTTGGGTGATTGATTAGTGATTCTTGTTAAAACAAAAACTAGCAGGTCTTGCCGGTACAGTGGCTTCCATCAACAGCTAAAGCCGTGAACCAGGAGCTGAGGACTTTAGAATGACCCAAGCATCAAAGAAGCCAACATCGAGTGCCTCAATGAGTCTCAAAGCTGCATCAACTAGTCAGCGTTGTCACCTTATTTACTCTGATAGAAGAATGGTTACTAGAGTTTAAAACAGACTTCTGTGGAAGTATGAACTGAACCTTTTGAAAAGACAAAGTAATGTGAGGAAAAAAATGCCATTTAAAAAAAAAGACAATTTCTCTGGTAGGGGACGGAACTTTTGTATTGAAATATTGGTGTATATAATTACATTGAAAATCAATGCATTTTTTTTACAAGTGTGAAAAGAGTTGCTTTCATGACGAATCTTTAAAAAAAAAATTCTGAATACGGCCAGTTATTTAACGTCGTAAGTCTAAATAGACTACCAACCATCTGGTTGGTGTTTGGTAGAGATTTCACTTGCCATTGTTCTCACCATGTCATTGGCTAATGCAAAGGTGCAATGGACCACATAAAAAGCAATAGCGTGTCGGAATGTTACGTGTTTATACGTCTCATCTAGTCACAATAAAATTTACTGTAACCGGATGGTCCGATTTGTCTGAACGCTTTTTTTTTTTGAGCGATGACAACACTGAAATAAAACTAACCGAAATCAAATAAGAGTAGCGTGACAATTTTTAAAAAGTAAGGAGTGGAAAGTACAGATATTTGCATACAGATTTAAGAAGTAGAAGTGAAAAGTTGGTGAAAAGAGGTAAAAATACTCAAGATTCAACTCGAGATCCAAAATTGTACTTTTCGTTCGCTACATGACACCTCTGCTTCTAGTAAGCTCAGAGTTCCAACACTGAAAGTGGTGAATACGTGAAAGCCTTTTCGGAAAAATTTGGGAAAACCGGAAGCAATCCAAAAATGATCTACCCGAGATATGGAATGCAATCGTTTGAATAGTTTCAGAGCAAGATCTGTGGGCATCTTCCTTAAAGCCAAACATAAGAAACGTTAAACCGCCTCTAGATGTACTTCATTCCCAATTCATCCAACAACTGTGTCCGCTAAAGCAAACTGCTCGAAATTCCATCGCAGCTGGATGAAGATGTCTGCAAAAAAACTGCAAAGTTGTGATTTGAACGATCACTGCAAGAATTTAAAAGTCTGCTGAGACGAGTAATAAAAATGGCCTACTACACGCAGTGGGATCACACAACAGCGCCGGCAAGCTTTGTTTCAAGTCTGTTTTGTTTCTGTGAACAAACGTTTCCTCAATTTTTACCATGCTGCGAAAGACATATTTTAACAAGTACACAAAGTCACACGAAAAAAAAAAAGCGCCTGCATTTACTTAGTAAAAGCACTGAATTTACTTAGTATAGATCCTCACAAACTTCTCACCAAGTCTTTGCCAGTCACACGTAAAAAAAAGCTCAACACACACCCACAACAAGTCACCTTTAAGTCTAAATGCGTGCGCGCACACACGCACACACACACACACACACACACACACCGGGAGTGCGAGGCACCTGGCAGTGGGAGGTGATTGAAAAGGCACTAGAAAGGTGTCAGTGCATCACTATAATTAGTCCCGTTGATCCTGCAGAAATCCAGGCTCGGGGTGCACACACACACACACACACACACACACACACACACACACACACACACACATACTCCTGTGTGCACAAATTTGACAAGAGTGGAAATGTTTCTACACAAACACACACGCATTTGAATGAAGCAATTTTCCCACCCATAGGGGTCCGATTATCAGTCGCAGAGTCTGAGGAAAAGTCTGAGCACTGACACATGGCCTCGGATTTGTCCAAAGCGAGAACCGAAATGGAAATGAGAAAAAGCTAAAAAAAAAAAAAAAAAAAAAAACATATATGCACAGTCTCTTGCTTACGATGTTGAATAAATAAGTGCAAAGTTTATTTCTAGATACTATAAAATAAACTTTCTAGAGAGTCTATGCTGATCTCAATGATGATTTAGAAAAAGTAATTTTTAATACAATTTTGGGTTGTTTCAGGTGAAAGAAATGACCCAAACAAAAAAAAAAAAAAAATAATAATAATATATATAATATATTATATATATAATAAGTATTTCTTATTCCTAGAAATTATTAAAAAAAAAAAAGTAAAACATCTTGAAGAAAATCTGTTGATTTCAACATGTATTAAATGAAAAGACATTCTTAAATAAAATGTTGTGTTGTTTAAACTAATAAGCAAGAAATGAAATGGATGAACAAACAGAACTGGACATAGAAAAGCAAAAACAAAAACATAATTTTTTTTTCCCTAAAAACAAAAAACAGAAAAGCCCTATGTTGCTCTCAATAGCCCCTTTCACACAGCAATGCCGGTAAAATACCAGTAAAGTCGTTGTGCTATTTTTCCTACAAAGACTGTTCACACAAGCGCTGCCATTCCTGCATTTTAACGGAAAAGATCCTTTCACACAGCGGTTTCAAAATCCCAGTATTTTCGATGACATCATCAACTAGCGAAACGCTTTAAACAGCTGCGCCTTTGTAAACATGAATAACGGCGGAGATTGTTTCATAAGAGACGGCGTCACTAACTGTTCCTTTAATGTGGTGACAAATGTCTTCCTCCGCCCGTATTATTATAGGTGCTTTGATTTCGCTGTCATTTCAGTTGGACGACTTTTCCGACTGTGACTTCTGTAAACAGCGACGAGTGAATGTTTTGTGACATCATCAAGCGGCGGAACCATTTGAATGGCTAGACCCGCGAAAGCGCGAAATGACCGCGCGAGAATTGAACACGTGACCCACGCCAGAATGTTCGGATTGGCTCAGAGCAGTGGGTGACGTCAGCACGCTCGGAACTTCGGCGCGCTTTCCCGGGAATGTTCCGTTTCGCTTTCACACAGAGGAGAATGCTGGCTAGGTACCGGGTACGCTACTACTATCCGTTTGTCTGTTCACACATACGTGCGTGCAGGCAAAATATTGCCGGGAATGTCTGTATGTGTGAAAGGGGCTAGTGATGTTTTATGAAAATACCCGTTTCAACAATTTGGTTGTTTAAATGACAAGTGAGCAAGAAATGGTCAGCTCAATAGTCTCTGTGATGGCATTAAAGCGGCTCTAGAAACTTCCAATAAACACTTAAAAAAAATAGTTTCATCCAAAACAATGTCCAGATTGACTAGCAAAATTTTTCTCAGAAATATACTATTCTTTCTTTATTTAACAAACTTAACTTGTGACTCGTATCACTTCAATGTCGTTTTTACTTGAATAATAGTTTGTAAAATTCGATTCCAGTCTTTAAAACTCCAACTTCTATAATCTTCCTTTGAGGCCTTTGGCTCCCATCAGCCTCCAGTGCCGCCAGATGTAAGATTAGATAATTAGATTAGATGAGTTTGTTAGATGTAAATATCAGAACAGTATTGTTTTTCTCTGTGCAGCAGACAGAGCAATTTGATTTTGTGTGACTTCTTAGTTCTTAGTTTTACACCGTTTTCTGTTTCTCCAAAGTTTTTGTGTGCTGGAGTCGTTTTCAGGCGCTAGCCATTAGCCAATAGCGGGGATCAACCGGACCCAATATGATCTGTCTATTCAAATATTAATTTAATAATTTAATCTTTCTTCTTTCAGTACATTTTGTTATGTGTCTAGCTTTTCTTTATTTCTGTTTTTGAGCCAATAAAAGCTCATACTGTATGCACGTCTGCCTACGCATTATTTAAAGACGCACACTCGCACCGCTGCATAAAGACGACGTGTTTCCGTTAATTTGTGATTATTCCTGACTTGAAATACGGAAAAATCTGTGTTTGTATAAGCAAGTTTGTAAGCGTAAAAAAATTTGAAAAAAGGGGTGCTTATATTTGCGTAAATACGGTAATTTGTATGACTAAAATGGAGGTATCACAATGTTCTATAGCGTAATATTACTTGCTTCGGCTGGGAGAGCAGACTTCTGGAGCACTGATCCAGTGAATGACAGTTTGCTTTCTTTCTGCTTATGGAGAGCTTGTCAGTGACTCTCAAGGACACTTCTGGTTTGTGTGTGCGTGTGTCTCAGAGGGGAAGCAGCTACGCCTGTCGGAGTGCCTGGCTGCGCCGGGGCAATGGTGACATCGCCCGAATGCTGATGCCTCCTCCACACTTTCACCCGGCGACGCCGCGACTCCCACTCTGACTCTCAGCCAAAAGAGCGAGTGACAGGTCGGCGAGCGCACACACACCCGCCAGGTCTCGGGAGTTCATTCACAGGTGCTGGCGAATCCAGTCGAATATTTCCTGACTAAACAAGCCGGCTGACAGGTGTGTGTAAGACGACTTAACCAGCCTTTAGATTTAACCATCTCCAACATTTTTAAACTATTGTGATAACGTGAATATACGCACCCCTTTTTTCCAGTATTTGGGATGCTCAACAACTTGGGGAGTGCTTATAATTGCCAGTTTCAAATTTGCATAAATATACTTCATAATCTGGTGCATTTTTTGTGAAAGCAAAAACAGATTTTGTGCCTGATATGTATTTAAATGTTTTAATAATTAATAATTAAAAGACATTTTTAGTAAAAAAAAAAAAAAAAAATTGATTTTCAATCAAGGTTCACAAACATTACTTCAACGTGACACTCAAAAGCCAGTGACATCTGAACTTACTACAATTTTAGGAGTTAGAATGGCTTGAAATCTACCGGCAGGACAAGCGAATCATATTCCACTGAACAATACTGCGACTGGACAAATCCAAGAAAAAAAGTGAAAAAAAAGTGTCTCCAATTCGTCATGTGGATAAGAACACGTTTCGCTCTCTCTATGTAAAACCAGCAAAAAACCCATCAATGCTAGCGCGCTTAGAACAGCCTGTGACGGAGCAGTGCTCTTAAAGACCTAGTGGCTAGTCCAAACGTTTGGAATGGAGCCACACCAACCATCTTCATTATCATGCTCTAGCCTTATGAAAGTGAAGGTCTCTGGATATCTGAATGTTAGCCAAAGGTCCTTGAGAACAGCCTTCCCAATTCACATATTTATTTTCATCTTCCAGTAATGAGACAGAAAAAAAAAAAAACACACACGAACATTCATTGGCTTTTCGGATTCTTTGAACTAAAGAACATGGCCGGGATCCAGTTAACCCAAGTTTTTTTTTTCACCTGTTAAAATTGCCATCGATCAAACTCTTGCAAAACAAACCAATTTTCGCAGAGAGCAATTCTGGCAGGTTTATTTGAGTTCATCAACAACTGAGGAACGATTGACCGTCTGACCAGGGCTTCATGATTGGCCATATGTGTTCCTCCCTGTTACTCTACAGACGTGGGATCACGAACCTTGTTGTGCTACCAAGAATCCCAAGATTCACCGTACACTGCGGAACACTTTACACTAACTCCTAGTGCTGTGACGAGATCGTGCGCTACCTTCGCCACAGTGTGGGATCAAATTTGTGCCAAAAAGATTAGTGCACGAGCATCCCGGAGCAGCTTGAGTTATCTTTGCGCTCGCAAGCAAACCGATGCACGTTCGCACACAAATCTTCTGCTCGAGTGCCATATTTTATTAGAATAAATTTGATCATCTGAATTGATTCACTCTCGTTGCTGTAGTGCAATGTGAGATAAAACAAGCTGATCACCGCAGTAACTTGCTTTCAATGGTTCCATTAAAAAGCATTCATTGTGTGCAACTTGTAATACAGAATTTGAGATTTTTAGTGAATTAACACGGTGAATTTAATCATAATGATGTACACTACATTACCAAAAGTTTTCGGCCACCTGCCTTGACTCACAAATGAACTTAAGTGCCACCCCATTCCTAACCCATAGGGTTCAATATGATGTCGGTCCACCTTTTGCAGCTATTGCAGCTTCAACTCTTCTGGGAAGGCCGTCCACAAGGTTGAGGAATGTGTTTATAGAAGATTTTGACCATTCTTCTCCTCATTGGTGAGGTCACACGCTTATGTTGGTGGAGAAGGCCTGGCTGGCAATGAATGGCATAATATTTAGCAGGGTTCACATGTTCCATTACTACATGCAATTAATGAAAATAGAAAAGTTACATTTCAATAGAGTGATTACAAAATGCGCCAACAGGTTTTGAATGTTTTTGGTAAATAAAATACTATCACTGATAACTATCATTGATTTAAAAAACAAAAACAAAAAAAAAAAAACGAAATCTCCGTCTCTTCTTGTTCTCATGAACCCAGTGCCTCGTCTCATAGAATAAGTGTTTCGTCACAGGAATACTAACTCCCCTATAGTATAACCAGACAAGAAGTTCCCCCCTCTTGCCCGTGTCACACTCACACACACATTTCATTCTGTCTCAGTGGGTCGTCTCAGGATAAGGATGAATGAAGACCATCTAAACAGCCACAGGCCTTGCTTGAGAGTCAAGGATCTAAACAAGGCCTTCCCTGTGGATTGCTCTAGACAAGCTCCGCTTAAATGACGTCCACCATCAAGTAGTTCATTTGCGGGATTGGGTCATGGACACGTTATTCAACAGGAAATATCTTGGGAAAATGTCCAGGACCTTGCTTCAGTTGGTATTATGTATTTTGAAACTTGGAAATACTAAGAGGTATGAACAAATGCAGTGGTACAGCGACTTATGAATGTCCTAGAGGAGTGGTCCCCAACCTTTTTTTCGTCGCGGACCGGTCAACGTTTGATAATTTGATCGCGACCCAGTCCGATTATGTATTTAGTATTTAACATAGTATAGTGTTTGTTTGTACTTAAACATGCATTCAAAATTCCTAAAGATGAATAAAAAGTGATTGAAAAATGTGTATGGGTTACTTGATATTTGAATTTATTTTTGAATTATATTTGCTTTTGTGTTTTAAAATGTCAGACACCTTTTTAAAACTTATATTTCCTCGCTTATACTTTGAATAATGAAATTTCTACAGCTTAGAAACGAAAGAAAAAAACATTTTCCCATCTCAGGTAACAACATTAACGGCTCCCGACACGGATTAATTTCGTAAGTCGGGGTACCACTGTAAATGCATTTACATTTAAAGAATTTTCAATCATTCTCTACTGAAACAGAATTTCCTCAAAAAGAATAAAAACACCACTCTACCCAAAAAACTAATTAAAAAATAAAGTGATACAATATAGTACAGTGAAAAGAAGAGAAACCATTCTGCAACCGACCTTGAACCCAAATCTAGTTGATGTTTCAAAAAAGTGAATTATCAAAGCCACGTTGCTACTTGTACAATCAATAAAAAAGCTTGACGGGAACAAATATGTGCCTTTATACATTTATGCACATTTATAGATATTAGATACATTATTTACATTTATAGATTCATCAACCGTTCTCCATTGAACTGTATTGGACCTTATTTGGTTGACATAAAAATGATTAGTCACATTTAGAGCTGCACAATTACTCATTTAAAGATCGCGATTTAGATTCTATCCCTTCACGATCTTAATTCAGCATTAATACAATTCTGCCAAACTCTCTGATACACGACAAGCCGTTTCTGTCAGTCCGCTCGCAAGCACAGAGCGAAACTCGTGATCATTTAAATAAAGTATTATAAATGCATTGCATTTCTTGTGTCGTATTTTGTGGCGCCTCTCAAGGGTGTGATGTCGTCTGCCATCAACTCCGACATTTTACTACCTGAAAAAGGATTTTATTCTGAAATCTGTGTTTACTGTGATTTCAAACCTCCACAAACCACATACAGCAAACACATTTGACACAGCAAATCCACAGTTGAGGACAAAATTATTAGCCCTCCTACAAAATAATCAGTGTTTGAAAAGTATTTAAAAAGAGCTTTTAAACAGAGCTAATAATTTTGTACTCAACTGTATAATACTGTACCTTGGAATGTTTATTATTTTTTAAGTTTAATGTTGATTTTTATATTTTGCAACATTACTTTTACATTACCTTACGTTTCCTTCCATTTATCTAAATCTAAAGTATTATAAGTAATATGGGTTATTATATTGCTGTCTGACAACCTGATTCTCAGGGATGAATATTTAAAATAATAAAATATCCAGAAAGAATCGTGAAAAGAATCGTGATCTTTATTCTAAGCGAAAGAAATCGTGATTCTCACTTTATCCAGAATCGTGCAGCTCTTGTCACATTGTTACGCTTATAATTAAGAAATTGCAAGAACGTGGAAAGTCAAGCAGCCGTTTAAACTCCACAAACATGTCTTGATAAAACAACTGGAAGAACCGTCTAGAAAAAAAAGACACAAAGTCAAGGGACACAAACATATTCCCTCCTCTTTCTGATCAATTTTTAATTTCGCCTGAGCTTGCCAGCCCCTTTCTGGGGCTGAAGTGAGGTAATTATTGCACTTTATTGACAGTGGTGATTCCCGCAGGGGGCTGTTTAAAAGAGATTTAACCCCACAGCAAGTCACCGCCTCATACGACCCTTTGAAGGTGTCAAGTTCATTGATTTTAACTGCAGGAAACGCTACACCTTCCAGCAAGACGAAGGATGTGCTACCCCATGCTGGGCCGCGGTTACCCCCGGTGTCCCGACGCCTGCCTCTTTCTCGTTAACGTCACTGAAGGGCACTGCATTCCCTCTGAATCAGGAAGCGCCGCATCTCCAACGCTACAGGCCAAGCCCTCAGCAAGCGAGCTGCCGATTCACTCTTAACCAGAAAGGAGAAAATCCCGCATCGGCCTTCTTGACAAGTCAGCGGCGGAAAAAAAAAGCGGTGCACAAAAAAATGCTTCTTAGCTGGATTTGGGCAAAAAGAACGGAAAAGCACACGGCATCTCTACAGACGAAAGAGGGAGGGGGTGAAACACAGCGGATTTTGAAAAAGACATCAATCTGATATAAAAAAAAAAAAAAAAAACGAGCAACATGACAGAAATTAAACAAGATTTCTGTGTTTGAGTTGCCCGCTTCCCGGCCCCCTTTCAGCCGCCAATTGAAATTCTGGGCAGATACAAACCCCTAGGCTTTTGACACACTTTTGAAAACACCCCACACACACACACACACACACTTTCTTTCCAGCAAGTCTCCAGAGTCGCTAACCGACTAAAAAGAAAGGGGGGGGGGGGGGGGGTGTAATACAGATCTTATTTTTTATTAAAGACTTTATTCTTAATGAAATGCAGTTGCCCTTTTTATCCCCATTTCTGACACTGTTCTAAGAAGAGGAGTATTCAAGGCAAAAGGGAGAGAGACGTGGAAGGGAGGTGAGAGTGAGAGAGTGAGAAAGAGAGATGAATAGAG
Organism: Paedocypris carbunculus; assembly: GCA_028128575.1. Classification (NCBI taxonomy): domain Eukaryota; kingdom Metazoa; phylum Chordata; class Actinopteri; order Cypriniformes; genus Paedocypris; species Paedocypris carbunculus. The sequence continues at coordinate 52,774 of SOMO01000195.1, read as the reverse complement.
AGAGAGAGGAGGAGAGTGAAGGAGAGAGATGGATATATGTTGGTGGTGGTGGTTGGGGGCTGCTATAAGAGGGGTTGATTGAGGACATATTGAAAAGGAAGCAGAGTTTGCTCTGAGGGTCCGGGGCAAAGAACCAGCTAAAGCAAACATCTGACAGAGAAATTGGAAAAAAATAGATAATAAAATGAGAACACGGATGATCAGTAAATGCGTGTATGCTGTGTTATATAGGTGAGATATATAAAAATGTATAAAGACTGTATAAAAACACACACTTGGTATTTTTCATTCTGCAGTGACTGATTAGAAAATGAACATTCTTGATTCTATACCGTTACGGCGGTTTATTAGATCACATTTATCATAAGAAGAAAACAACGGAATAAGAATCTTTACTATACAATCTTTACTATACTATACTTTATAGCACTACAAAATGAGAAAAACAAGAAACTAACAATGACGCTTTATTTCCTAATTCGTTTCAAAATGACAGAAGGAAAGATAAAAAAATAACAAAAACTCAATCTTAGCCAACTCAAATGAGCAAAAAAGAGAGTAAAGAGAGTCAAGAAGAGAGTAAAAAGTATACTTGTAACACTCATTACGAGTACAAAGTAGCAACAAAAAAATGCTTAAGTACCAAAGTCCATTTACTCTAGTACTTTCCACCACTGGTTAGAAGAGTTGGAATACATAATCTCGGTTTTCTTCTACAGATCCTGAAAACCAGAGGAATGGAAAAAAACAAAAAAAAAAAACAAAAAGAAAAACGAGTAGAGGGAAAAGTGTGTGTGTGCGCGAGCCAGAGACTTTTCCAGTCACGTCCTCACGTTAGCCTCGGATACATTTTGGCTGGGTCAATGTCAGAGTAACTGAAGGCTTAAACAAGATGCTGTGAGTGAGCAATCAATCTACTTCTGTCAGAGCGGGCACAGCCCAGATCGGAGGAGACAGAGGGGATGTTTGGTCAGAAGAGGTTAAATCAAGCAGCTCACACATTGGAAAATGTTACCGCACCAGTAAATAAACAAATTGTTTAAGAAAAGAAACAGAGACGCTTGAAGATGTTTAACATGCTTCCGAAAACCCGATTCAGAACAACTGTGTTTGAAACGTGTTAGCGTCCACAAATGAATGATTGAACCGTGGTTTGCTTTTTAAACTTAAGAAAAACAAACAATACTTAAATCAAAAAATGTTTTCTTAAAAAAAAAAAAGGTTTTCCTTATTTAACATGTAGAATTTTAATTATGCACATTATTGGAATTTTATAAACATGCAGTAGTACCTCCACTTACGAATAACTTTAACGAAAATTTCATGTTAGGAAGGGCGTCGTCGTGGAGAAAATACGCCGTCTCTTTTTATAAAATTGTTTCAATATATGATAGGCCAAATGTTGTAGCAACAAGAATGTTAAGCAAGTTTTTTTTCTCACCACTAATATGCAGGGAGATCTTTTGAGGGAAACATGCAAGAGTCCAATAAATTAATGATTATTAGTTCAGGCTTAATTACAGTGTTTTTGTTTGTTTGTTTGTTTTAACATTAACAAAAAAAAACACTTAAAAACATCATGTTCTCTTTCTATTGAATATATGTGCATTTTTGGGATTTTATATACATATAAACTCCACTGATCGAATGAGTCTTTTAACAATAATTTTCTTTTACAAACGCCGTCTCTTTTTTACAAAATCATTTCACTATACGATTGGCCAAATGTAGCGACAAGAAGGTATTTATGTTTGTTTGGTTTTTAACACTAATAAAACTAAACAATACTTCAACCTTTTTTAAAATGTTACAATTATGTACATTTTGAGATTTTATATACATACATACATCTACAGTAGTATCTCAACTACTGAATGACTCTCATATTACGTAGGGTGTCGTTGTGGAGAAAATTAGTCCTCTCTTTTTACAAAATCATTTCACTATACGATTGGCCAAATGTAGCGACAAGAAGGTATTTATGTTTGTTTGTTTATTTAACATTACTAAAAAACAAACAATACTTCAACTGCATCATGTTCTCTAAATTCTTGAACTCGCCGGCGCTTGACAGGTCGCAAGGTAATGATTCTTCAAGCATGATGCAATGGGTCGAGCTGTCGGCTTTCCAAAATCCATGAAGGAATAAGCTGTCATTTAGAAAGCTCACGTTCTTTCTCAACCACTCCAGGTCTTACCAACACTCTCTCAATAGTGCTGCTGTCAGGTTTCAGCCTCTGCGGCCTGAAGTGGACGCAGATAATAAGACATGCCCCGGGCTCGGGGGCAATAATTCACACTATTCACTATACTCAAAGTAAACTGGATTTTAAGGAGATCAGGCTTAATTAATTAGTGGCACTACAGCTTACATGTTTGCCACCCCTCTAAAAAAAAACAAAAACAAAAAGGCACAGGATGGAAACAGCACATAGATTGTAGGCATGCACCGAATATTCGTCCCAACAAACAAACGGCCAAAAAGTGCATTTTCGGTTTTCCGCGAAAACACTTTTTTCACTGAAACAACACGGCCGAAAGTTGATGACGTAAGCAGAGACCGAGAGCTGCACGCGAACATTGGCTGTATAACATAGCGCAGCGCAGATCACGAGCTCCCCGCGACTCACTTCACACCAGTGGCTCTTAATAGAGAACATTCTCTCTCTTCTTACTCCGTTTGAGCAGCAAACTAAAGAGATCAGCTCATCTGATGCATCTGTAGCGGACGTTATTTCTTTTATCGCAGCTCTAAAGCGCCCAAAGTGGTTGATACATACTACGGGGTAAAAACTATGAAAAGAGCACAATTTGCACATATATATTGATACATATATATATATATTTGACCAGTAGGTCAAGTAAAACATTTTAGTTAGAATTATATTTTATACTCTTGAGTGTTGTAATATTCTTGACAGATATTTGCATATTTGTAACACATTTAGTTTCATTTTTTTTTTTTTTAATTCATTTATTGTTGGCTGTACTGTGATTAACGTGTCCGACAATATTGGGCCATTTCTCAACCGGAAACCGGAAAATTTGTTGCGAAATGTGTGTAAAAATGAAAGTAGTCTTGCGGCAGTAACCCTGAGCTCTGTCAGTTCCGTGTGCTTCACCTCTTCTCGACTCCTCGTTCTTCTTTAATATTCAAAAAAAAAACGATCGACACATGCGCAGTCACTTTCAAAGTATAGAAGTGAAACTCTTAGTCTATATGTCCAATCCTTGCACTTATTCATTTAATGAAGTAAAAAGTAGACACCACAATAAGTGAAAATACAGCAACTGAGTTAACCCTGTTAAACAATTTTAACGCATTACATTTTAAAAATTGATTGCATGCTTTAACGCACTACTTTTGACTTCTGCATATACTGTATGTACATTGCAGAATATAACAGCATTACAGTCATTTGAAAACAGCATTACAGTCAGAAAAAAAGTGCTAAAAAAGTGAAAGTGAAAAAAAATTTGGACATTAGAGAAGTTGATTTTAATTTTCCGCAGAACTTGAACACCGTAACCTTGCCCTTGAAAGCTCCTCCATGACTTCATCAGCTTCAACGAGACTTTCGGATCTTTCAAAGTGATAACAATAACGGTACAGTGCATTTTTAACAAGCTGCTAAAATTCATTTTTAAAAACAGACTAATGGAACCACGAGTCAACGTCTGATTCCCATATTCGCCAGACTGATCTCAGATCACAAGGTCTCGGGTGGCCTAGTTTATCACACAGGAAATCACAAACACCAGCCGTCACAGCGCATCCGCAGCCCGCCAATACAGTCGCTGCAAAGTGACAGCAATGTGATATGCACAATAGTGTTGTCAAAAATATTGATATTTCGATAAGTATCGATACTGGAAAATCTGAAATGATACAATACTCAGACCCAAAAGTATCAATACTATCGGCAAGTCTTAGCGTCGCGCATGCGCACATGATAAGAGTTGTCAGTGAATGCAGAATCTTTGCAAGCGGTTTAATTGAAAAAACTCTAAAGAAGAGATTTTGTCTGGAACTGTTTTGGCTTCGAGGCAAAAAAGCAGTGGATGCAGGAAGATCATTATACTACTACAAAATCACGCTAACACAACATATATCGAGACACAGACTTAATAAATAATTTTGAGACAGTACTGCTTCATGAAGCACCAAGCAGATCCCAACCACAATGTATTTTTATATCAGTAAACCGAAAAAAAAAAAACACTTACAGAAGTAACATGGTTACGGACATCTTACTTTCGGAACCACCAATGTGTCACATAGGATGAGCTGACGTCACTTTAGTTGACAAAGCTGTGCTGTTTTGTTGTGAAACGGCGACACCCAGTAGGGCAATGCAGGTGGAGTTGTAAGACGAGACATGGAGGAGTGCAACCACCGTTGTGTCATTTTGCAACAACAACATTACAGAGAGACGACGTTCAGAACAGTGTCTGTGTTGCTTCATTATGTTTACACACAAAAGTTCAAGCCGAGTGAGATACTCGGCTAACATCTTGGTGATGTCTGATCCGGCTGCGTCACAGTTACCGCAAGATTATCACGACATTCAAGATGGCTGATGTAACGTGTTTTTATTGCAGTTATTACAATGTTTTATCATTAGGGGTGGGACGAGACACTTTTCCCACGAGACGAGACGAGACACTAGGCTCACGAGATCGAGACGAGACGAGATTTAGATTTTTTTTAAATAAAAATAAATATTTGACAAATAATATAAGGAGAGCAAGATTTTATCTGTATTTTATTTAACTAAAATGTTCAAAACTGTTGATGCATTTCACTTTCCATTTTCATCAATTGCATGCAGTAATAACCAAATAACCAACATAATATTGATCATACAAAATATGATGCCATAAATTGCCAGTCAAGTAATTTCACAAAAAATGTTAACATGGTAACATGGTTACTGTAAATAGTATAAAAAAACCCATTAAGCGCAGACATTAAACACACTATTTATAGACAAATACAAGTCTTCCAGTAACTTGCAAAGAATGGTAGAATCATTTTGGCATCAAGTTCAACTCAACATCAATGTACTACATTATGATTAAATTCACTGTGTTCATTTAAGCTCGAAAAACCCCACATTTTGTATTACATGTTGCAATGCAGCATATTATGCAATGCATAACATAACATGTAGAATAAAAAAAACATATTTATTGAAAGTGTCCAATCAATTATTGACTAAAACAACAGGTCTTGTTCAGGACGTGACGTTCTTTCCCTTCACGATGTTGCTGGTGAGACTCACATCATCTGAATGAGTTTTACTGCAGTAATCAACTGGTTTACTCTCATATTTCTGCTCTACTGCAGAGTGAATCGTTTGGATAGTAATGTAATACACGTGTATTAGACACATTAGATTAAACTCAAATGTGCAACTAATGACTGTTTGAAATAATCGGTTTATTTTACAAACACACTTTATTAAAGTTCATTCACAAACGATCTAGTAGTGAGTCTGACCTGTCGCGGGGGCGGGGCAATGGTGGAGATCCGCGCTCACTCAGCGGGAGGAGTTACTCAGTTACTCAGTCCGCGGTTTTTTGAGCCACAGTATATTGAAACGCGAGCGCAAGGATCCGCGCATGCCGGCGCGAACATCGGGACGCTCGTGCACGAATCCTTTAAAAATGTTTGATTCCACATGTGAAAAAAAAGGATGGCGGCAAATTCTCGTGATATCACGAGATCCAATCGCATCTCGCGGGAAGCATCTGATCTCGCGAGATCTCGTGCCACGAGATCTCGTCACACTCCTATTTATCATACTACAAAAACACCTTTTTTTTTTACCCGACCTCATATTCCCATTATCCCACACATAATACTACCCACTGCTCCGGGTTTGTGTTTGTTAACTTTACAGTGTGTGTGTATTTTCACTGAATGGGTTAACAGCACAAATCTCGATACTGTATATAATGGGACCATTCTAAACAAACTGACTTTTTTTAAACACAAAGCCTGAATAAAAACACAGCATTTAAATAAAAATCATAAAACAAAGCTTACTTCTTTGGCACGGTTGATGAAGGGTATCTGTGTCCCACTGTTCAGGTCTTCATTGATGATCAGGCGTCGTGCCCACTGCCCGGCTCTCACCACTCCACTTCCTTGAATTAAAACCATGATCTTGTTCGAGTTAGTGAGGGCATCCTCGCTCATGTATATGAAGCTTTTTGGCTCATCGTCGTCTGCATCAACCTAACAAAAATTTGAAGGAAACAAGCAGTTTAGATCAATTTTACAGGCCAAAGTATCTTACAAAAGTAAATACAGTATTTTACCTTATAGTGACAGAGAGATAAAGAGAGGGAGAGAGAAAAAGAAAATGTGAAATAGGGAAAGACAAGAAAACAAGAAAGTGAAAAAGAAATTGAGAGTGAAAGAGAGAAAGTGAGAGATGGAGAAAAAGAGAGTGAAAAAGACAGATGAACAGAAGAAAGAGTGTAAAAGAAGAGAAGAGAGAATGTGGGGGAAAAAGTGAAGAGAAAGTTCAATGAAGAGAAAAAGTGGAAAAAAAGAAAAAGAGATAGAGCAAGACAGGTAGAAAGACAGTGAACAAGAGAAAGAAAGTGAGAGAACAGTACAAATGAAAAAGTGAGAGAAAAAGGGAAAAGAGAGAAAGAGGGAACAGGAAAATTGAAAGAGAAATTGAAAAAAGAGAGACTAAAAGAGAGATATAAATGGAAAGGAAAGAGGGAAACAAGTCAGTGAAATGGTGAACAAGAGAAAGTGAGGGAGAGAGAGAAAGTGAACAAAAGTGAAAAAGATGGAAAATAAAAGACAGTGAACGAGAGAAAAAAAAGAACAGGAAAAAGGGAGAGAAAAGTGAAAAAAGAGAAAGAGGGAGAGAGACAGTGAAAGGTGAAAGGAGAAAAAGAGACAATGAGAAAACTGAAAGTGAGTGAGTGAGTGAGTGAATGAGTGAGAGAGAGAGAGAGAGAGAGAGAGAGAGAGCAAGACACATGCAGCTAATTGTTTTTTGTAATTTTTATTGTTTTAACGAAATGTATATTGTTTATGTATACATCAGAGCCTCTAGAGAACCTGCGCTTGGGGGTCTTAGTGTTTTTATAAGAGAAGTAATCATTGACAGAGAGGAAGTAGAAGCTTATAAAAGTCAATCTGGATTTGTCGAATAACAAATCCAGGCTGCATCTCTTAAACTGTTTTCACGAAGCACCGCTTAAGTTAAGCGCTGGTGGTCACAGGTAACTGGGCTCGTAAAATCCTGAAAATCATGAATACAGACTTCAAGAACATAATTTAATAAAAAAGACACCGCAAACAGAAGATTATAAAAGCCTCTGCCAGCATTGTTCAAGTGATTTATGAAGAGCAATTTACAATCCTTTTAAAAGAATATAAATTCTATTTAGAACAACAGCAAATAGCCAGTGTAAAAAAAATGACGCACACCTTGATTTATGGCTTGAAATACACTGAAATTTTAACTGTATTGCATTTAAATGAGGTGGCCGTGCCTTGGTAATAACCCAGGGATTTTTACCATCTAAAATAATTGCATTTTGTTCTAAAGATTGTAAAGTATCTTTAGAGTATCTTTATCAGTAGAGTCAAACTTTGTTTTATCAGTGGAACAGATTGCAGGAGTGGGTTAAAGAATTAAAACAAACAAAAAAAATGACATCATCACATTTTGTAATACACACTTACAGGAAGGTTTTTCCTCTTCAGGTTGCAGTCCTTTTCCAAGAGCTCATAGACATACTGTGTAAGGATCTATAAAAGAAAATAATACATGTAAGCATGTTTATGAATAATTTAGTTAATACAAAAGGGAAAAACAAATAATGTGGCATCGTTCTAAAAAAGCGTTTTTATGAGTATATAAGCACCCTCTTCATTTTTCAGGCATAAAATAAAAATTCACAAAACAAAACAAAATAAAGCCTAACATTTCTGGCTAAATCTTAAAATACTTATTTTTCTTCTTTTAACAAACCTAACTTGTGAATTGTATCACTTCATTGTCCCATTAATTGAATAATAAAAAACAATAAATTTATAAGAGCGATCCAAACTCCACTTCCCATAATCCAAAGCTTTTAAACTTTATGTAAATACATAGNNAAAAATGCATGTTTATGAAAATAATGATACGTATTAATAAAAAAAATGATCAGGTTAAATTAATAATAAAAGTAAAAAAATAAAAAAAAAAAAGACAATGCATTGTACATCAACTGTAATTTTTTTTCCAAACCATTTGTCAATATTCATCTTCACCTTCCAACAAATCAAAATGTTATCCTTTATTTTTATGTTTAAGTTGTATCTCTTGCCTCCAATTCTTTATTAGTCTCACTTGGATTCAGCTATTTCAGGCGGCCTGGCAAACTGTCTTGGCTGCTTGGTTCCTGTCTGATGCTCTCAGTCGAATTGTGCGAGGATGAGTTGTCTTAAACAAAAAGCCATAAATGCATTTTGGGGGTTGGTTTAGATATTTTAAAGACGTTTGGAGAGTTTCAGATGGCATCTACCAACACTAAACGGGTTCACAACCAAAGCACTGGACGCAAGGTTCCCACTAGGGATGCACCCATACCACTCTTTTGGAGTATGAATATTGCCGTAACTGTAAATTGCGTAAACACGGCAGGCGAACGTACATTCAGTGGTTTATGGGCATTAAGAGAACAAGAACATTGTGGTGAAATGCAAAAAGAATTATTGAGATAAAAAAAAACAGCACTGGCAATTAATAAAAAAAAAATACACCTGACAATGTCCTCTGCACTTTATGGCCAAAAAGCATTTCAGTATCGTGTGGTACATCATTCAAAATGAATAAAATGGCGCTGACAATTACATAGTCCTGTTGTGTTTAATAGGAAAATTGAGTAATGTAATACAATTTTGAAGTAACTTGCAGAACACTGGCCGCCACAATCTCCCCATGAAAAGTATCAATGCAGAACATTTCAAACAAAACATATATGCAAACACACATGGGTCATACATAGTAAATAACCCTCTGGGGTTTGAGGGTGTTTTTACATGCTCTGATATTTGTAATTATTGTATCTACTTACAACAAAATACTGGCCAACAAGTACCGTATTTTCCGGACTATAAGCCGCTACATTTTTCATGTTTTGAACCATGCGGCTTATACAAAGGTGCGGCTAATCTGCAGATTTTTTTCTACTGCTAGGTTAAGTTTTAATCAGCAAAGTTGCTGGTGTTAAAATTCAGGTTAGCAAAGCAATTTTAAGCAGTATTTACTAAAGATTTTAGATGCATATAGTACAACGAATGTCAAGCATTAAAACAGTAAGTGTTTTATTGTTTTATGGACAAAGTAAAAAACGAAAAATGATCATGCTACCAATACTATAAAATTTCATACATTCATTCATTTAACAAATGCAAGCAACAAAAAAATTATTGCACCACGTAAAAAGGGAAAATGGTTATGCGTACAGTAAGGGAACGAAATATGCAATAATAATATACCTAGCGTTGCCGCGGAGATATTGATTTTCAAAGTGTTTGAATGGAGGAATATCAGGCGCTAGTGCTGGTGCTGTGGGGGGACGTCCGACATTGCTGACGCGGGATGCGCGAGAGAAGCATGTGCGCGGGATATGTGCAGAACATCAGCAGACCTCGCGGTCTTGCACAAAAATTTCGATATATTTCTTTTATAATTTATGCATACCAAATTAAAAAAATCCGCGAAGCCGTGAATCCGCGAACATATGTAATAAAGAAAAAAAATCTAATCCAAAAACATACATATCTGTGGCTTGCAAAACTTGTTCCCTGTCAGGTAATGTTGTCCNTTTTTTTTTTTTTTTTCGAAAATAGAGCTGATGCAGCTTATATACAGGTGCGGCTAATACGGTAGTTTTTCTGTATTCAGCACAAGCTGTGCTACAATAATATGCGAGCAAAATTGATATGTTCTAGCCTTTTTTAATAAAATAAATATTATGTGTGCTAAATTTTTGGGAAAAATAGGTAGATGAAATAAGGTTATAAAACCCATACTGTAGTCCTGAACAGACTTGTAAGCAATCCAGCCTTGTAGGCTAAAGTGCTTACTTCACAAATATGTGAACATATTTATGTTATCTCATTCACAGAATGAAGGGGTGAGGCGATCTTAGCTCATCACAGGATAATGAAGTCAAAAGAGACGGACTGAACCTCTTATTACATTCAGACGGATTACCGAAACAGACAATATTACTGTTTACTTCTACTCACACCATTTTAAATGTTTGTCATTCTTAATATGTATCATGTTTGTTTGATAGTTATTATTCACACATATTAGCACCCTTAAACAGCATGCTCTAAAACAGGGGTCCTCAACCTTTTTGACCTCGGGGCCCAAATTGTCCAAATCAAAGTGTCCCGCGGCCCATTAAAACACACCTTATTTCAGCCAATCCAAATCATGATTTGTTGAATTTAATAACTATATGAAATACACAAAAATTTAGATAAATAAATAATATGATACACCAAGGTCATCAGGAAAGCTGTAATCCTGCACATACAACACTGAATAAGGGAGTTGCTCTTATTACTTATACTTGCTCTTGCTTACTTATTACTAATCTAAAATATATATGTATACTTAAAAAAAACACATGAAATGTATATAAATAAAATTTAAATTCAGTAGTAATAAAAATACATTTAAATAAAAAATCAGGTTACATAATTAAAATGTGTCTACAGTGGCAGACAAAACCAAAATGCAAAAAATCTACAAAAAAAAAAAAAACAAAATGAGGAAACAAAACTTAAATCAAATAAAATGATCTGCCAATCGGGTTAAAAATGTACTTGGTAACAGCCTAAAACAAGACAAATAATCTTGTTACAGAGTAGATTTGTTCCTGCATTTCACTTCTTGTTCTAATTGGCTTTAATATAAAAGTAGCTTCTTAAATTGAGAAACATCATGTTATTAAAATTTCACTTTACAGTTCTTGTTTCAGACATTTCTGTCAAACATAATTTCTATTTTAAAAAAATGCTTATTTAAAGAAAATAGGACTAATTTTGACGATATTTACACTAAATTAAGACAAAGTAATCGTTCACACTTAATTCTAAGCTAGTAGGAAAAAGTAACAACATTTATTGTCTATTACAAGACAAATGTTAAGATTTTTTGGCTTTATTTTCGTTTCCTTTTTACATTTTCTTCACTTGCTATCTTCACTTTTTAGTAGAAAGCTTTATTTTCTTTCGTTTCAGATTTTTCCTTAATTTTCTGAAAAAAATGTAAAAATTGCAAGCGAAAAACGAAGATGTCAAGCTGTTTAAGCTAACGTTTGATATTTTTGCCATTAATATAAACGAATTGAAGTCGTAACTTTTATCTTCATTTGTTTGTTTTAAGAACGTCCTCCACCTTCAGTCAAAAGTCTGCCGCTACTGACTGCTGCTTATTGGAGCGTGTTGACACCTCAGCGCCATCTAGTGGTGGGCAGCTCATTGTTGTTCCACGGACTTCGCGGCCCGCGATCGCGGGAAAAAAATATTCTCGCGGCCCTCTAGGTGGCGCTCAATGGTTGAGAATCACTGCTCTAAAACTTGAGGGGTGCCTATACTGTATGTGCATATTTGAAATATGTGCAAAAATATCGATACGAAATTTGCGAACGTGTAATATTTTTTGCCACTATTCTAATGTAATACTTGGATGGCCCGGTACCATACCGGGGATTTAGGGACAATGGAGTTATAGCATCCAATACGCACAACAATCAGACAACAGAATTGTAATTAGCTGTAAGTGTCCTGTTTTGTTGTTTGTTTTCTTATTACAACAAAGAAACCCACTTTGATTGAAATCAATTGATATAAAAGGGCGGCTGGCCATCACTGGATGCAAGGACGCATAAATGAGAAGATCTCATATCTCTACAGACCACGGCAGACAGTGAAGGCAGCTCAACAGTATCTAATTCACTAAATGTCAGGCTCTTTGATGAAGACTAAAATGATTGTGAAGTGCAATATGCTTGTGTTTAATGACATCAGCAAGCCTTGCAGAAAATTTCATTTATACAACATTATTGCTTCAGTGCCTCAGGTGGATGCTTTCTGAAATGTGAAAGAGGAAGAAAAAAAAGTGTTCAGAAAGAAAGTCTTAGACTCATGACCAGAAATGGCAACAAAACCAATCCTTTTTAAATTTAGCAGTGCACCTTACATTTAAATGGCGCACTTGTGCGATGTTAACGCGCTAATTCTGTGGATCCCAGGCTGTAAATTTTGCAATTGAATGCCGGTTTGCCATCGGTTTGAATTAATAACAATTGTTTTTAAAAGTTAGTGAAAACACAGAAGAGACACTGACGATGATAGTTGGGACAATTTGGACTGAAAAAAACCAAGAGCTGAATATAAAAGTGTCACTGTTCAAAAAGAAAAAAAGTGGACAGCGATAAGTTTTTTTAATCCGCAATGGACAATTTCTTTCTACTCATATTACGCACTGGGAGAAACCAGTAGGAAACTGTTCAATTGTTGCTGAATTCAACTGGTTTAATTAATTTGATTTGACAGTTAGTATTGATTATATGCAGGCTTATTAATTCATCAGTGTTTAAGATCAAGTTAAATTTAAAAACAAATGACCAAGTAAATAAGTTCATTTCAATTTAATTTATTAAATTTAGGTTCAGGCATTTAAAAAACAACAACATATTTCAATCATAATTTTAGTTTTAAGCACTTAAAAGTGTCAAATGCAAAATACGAAAATTGCATCGCAATATTTTTTCAGAAAAATCACAATTAGGTTTTTTTTCTCAAAATCGTGCAGCCTTACTCTAAACTAACACAAAGTTAAAGGCATGATCCAGACAGAAAAAAAACAGCAACAAACATTCCTGCATGATTGTTTGAAGACAAATACACTGCAGTTATCAGCTGGAATCAAATCCTCTTAAAAAGAGATTAAAACCCAATTCCTATAAGTAGATTATTCTTAAAATGAGAGAACATGTTCGTTAGATGTTCTTCTCAGTTCGTGTCTCATCCAACCTAAATGCACTGTGTGATAAAGGTGTTTAAGCAAGGACACATAAAAACAATACAAAGTATTGATCTGAGGGAAAAAATATATTGCACAATAGAGCTTCACGACTAATCGTTATCTCAATTCTACCCCCTCATGATCTTAATCCAGCATTTATACGATTCTGCCAAACTGATAAGCGTTCTCTGTCAGTGGGGTGTATCTCAGAGGTGCGCAATCATTTAAATATTATAAAGGAAAGATGATCTTGCATTACTTCTGTCGTATTTTGTATCTTAATGGTAGGGGAAACGCTGCACTGCCCCAGTGGGCGTGATGACGCCGGACGCACGGCCAACTGCAGGTTTACGTGTGTGTGTGTGTGTGTGTGTGTGTGTCAGACGACAATCGAGTTTAAAAAAAAAAAAAAAAAGAAAGAAAATAAACAGGGAGAATGAGTGAGAAAACACAAGTAAAGGTAAAGTAAGTCTGCTATCAACTCGGACATACTACCTAAAATGGAATACAGCAAACATACACAGTTGAGGACAAAATTATTAGCACCCCTAGAAAATAACCATTGTTTGAAAACTATGGCAAACGTGCTTTTAAACAGAACTAATAATTTTGTCCTCAACTGTACTTAATACTGTACCTTACTTTATTTTTATTACTAATGGTGTAATATAGTTTAATAGTGATTTTTTTTTTTTTTACAACATCACTTTTACATTACATGCCATTATTTTTCATTCCATTTTTGTAAATTTCAAGCAAAGAGTAATATGTATTGTTATATTGCAGTTTGACAACTTGCTTATTAGGGTTAAATATTAAAAATAAAGAAAATAATATCCAGAATCGCGATCTTTATTTTAAGTAAAGAAATCGTGATTCTCATTTTATCCCGATTATCTGCGTGCACACACACACACACACACACCTTCTAAAACACAGAAATTCTTTCATACAGTGTTTAACAGTTCACATCATTGTTAGCTTGACAAACGCCCAAAAGAAATCCAGAGCAGCTTTGGGCTATTTTTCTTTTCTCTCTTTCCCTCACAAAACAACTTTGACTAGTTCATGCATTATTTGTGCTCTATTCAGAAAAGATAGTTTTCACGGATTTAACTTTTTGGCCGTGACCTCACAGAACACCCTGTGAGCGAACATCGGCTTTCTAGAGATCGTTCATTTGCGCAGCTCACAGACAATGCGATTAGAATCACTGGACCTCGGCATTTCAAAGCCCCCCCTTTACAACTGGCCCCCTCAGGCGTGTGCACCCAAACACCGAATTAATTCCTACCTTCAACAACCTAAAGAATCTCACAGAATATTAGTGTTTGCCTTCACTGCCCACAGATAGACAAATTGACATGGAGAGGAGAGCACAATCGCCTGTCATTGTAATTAGAGCACAGTGCGGTCGCATAATTAATATTGTCTTATTAGTCTGATAATGAAAACCCTGCAGGTGATAACGCTAAGTGGCCCCACCCCCCACCATCCGCTCGAAACGTGATGAGGTTGATGATCACAAAGCACTGAAGTCATCAATGTTGTCACGTAAAATCTTCACTAACAGAAAATTGAACAGCAATGGGTTGAAGCTAAGGTTTGATCTCACAGCAATTTTTTTGCAGAGTTGTTATATAATATGCAATTTAGAGCTACCCCAACTTACGCAATTAAAGTGCGAGAGCCATTCGACGAAAATTTTGTTAGCTGAGCCGCATTTGACATGTAATACATCTAATCTGTTCCATGACTTCACNATTTCAAGATGACTGCTCTACACAAGAGGAAAAAAAACGTCACCATTCTGGAAGAATACTAGCATATTTAATATTTTGGAAGCAAGTCCTCTGAAATGAACCAGTGTTTTTGTTGTTTATTGATAATTTGACGTGTAAAGAAGAATAAACGATCGTTTTACACTCGTCTGGACTCATCTCCCTGCACTCTAGCGGTAAGAAAAGGACGAGCTACTTGTGTTTAGTGAAAATATTTCAGATATTTTCAGTAGCAACAGGACCAGAATCAGATGAGACTCTTGAAGGACACGGGAAATCAAACAAGTCTTTCACTCTTCCACTTCAGCAGGGAGTTTGCCTATGGGATGTTGCTGGGGTCATCGTGATCCTTGGGGATCAGGGAGGAAGGAAGAGTCTTAACAAACGGAACTATGAGGGAGCAATAGGGAGACATGTGAATGAGACAAGGGGGTCTTCACTAATCCACAACCAAGCCCCTGCATAGTTTTTTGCCAGCTCACGCACCACAGCACAGCTGAGAAAAGAATGAGCGTGGGAGGAACTTGTAGAAAAACACTGGAACGAGACAGAGACGCCACCAGGGCACGTCGTCTGGATGGGCAAGAGATAAGACGGACACACAAACACAGCTGAGGTCCGAATGAAGTGCACTGCATGAGAAAGCAGATTGTTTGTAAACTGTTTGTAAACTCCCGGACAGGAATTTTAGGTAAGAAAGGGAGACGAGATGAGCACAATGAGTGAGGCAGGGTTACAGGGTTTCCGGCATGCGGTATACTGTACACTACCGTTATAAAGTTTGGGGTCACTTAGACTATTGAGTGTGTTCTATGAAAAGTCACACTTTATTTTCTAAGAACAAGGATGGACTATGGAGTTTGGTGAAAGTTCTCTATTTCTGGCCATTTTGATCGTTTGATTGACTCCAGATTCTCAACCTGCTGAAAGGAAGGTCAGTTTTACAGCTTCTTTTACCAGCTAAACAGTTTTCAGCAGTGCTAACATGATCAAACTAGGCTTTTACAATCATCCATTATCCTTCTGACACCATTAGCAAACACATTGTACCATTAAAACTTAATTGTCCCGATACAACATTTTTACTCCCAATACGATACCGATATTGCAGCCACCGATACCGATACAAATCCGATACAGTAGTCAGCCCAAAACATGAATACTTTTACCTATTTCGTTGTGTGGTATGTATGAAAGGCTAGATCAAATGGAGAACAAAAGTAAGCAACAGTAAGTATGGAAAAAAACAACCAATTTATAATATGTTGGTTGCATAAATTTGAACTTTTTACGTTTAAAAAAAAATTATTAAAAAATGAGGACAGTTGGTGCTGCCTTGAGACAAATTCAGACAGGCATGAGGTCGATAAACTCTTTAACATGTGTCAATGGTGCAAAATTAACTCCTCTAATAAAATAAGTTAAATAATGTTTAACTTATTAAAGTTCAACAAATATTAGTCTTGGACTCTTTTAAATTAAATAAATAAATAATAGTGAAAATTAGAATTAAAATTCTTGGTCGAAATTGAAAACAAAAGAGGAAAGCCTGGTGGAAATCTGAAACACTGAAAGAAATTGTGGCGTTTATTAGTAGTACCTTTGCATTTATTGTTATGATGG
>SOMO01000195.1:17422-33123 GCA_028128575.1 Paedocypris carbunculus | reverse complement strand
TTTTGAAATAAATTTGATGCAACAACAAAAAATGGAAATACAAAAAGATATTATAGTTTAACATTTAATTTAAACTGATAAAAGCATCCAGACATTCTTGGAGTTAAAGAAGATGAAAAATTGCATCAAATAAAAGGACTTAAATCATCTATTACGACGTTTAGAAACTTGGAGAAAAGTTGAGGAACTTCGCGTGACGAGGATGCGTGTTAGGCTGCATCTTGCGTCAGATACTCCATGTTCTTTGGGTAAAATTCACAATAGCAGTTTGGCCATTACACTTTAGATTGATAGTAGTTTAAAGTGTTCACAGTCGTGAAAAGCGTAAAGAAAGTCGCGTTAGCATTATACATAAATGCGTCGTGATTTAACAAACCTTCCTTTTAAGAGATTATCGGTAAGTTGCCTTCTTTTTTCTCCCGCGCTGCTTTATTTAATCTTGCTTTACGTTTTTGATGCCCAGATTTAATGAGCGTTATTCACGGCGCAAGGACGTTGCTTCTTGCACTTTAGTTTGCTTGCACTTTCGTAACCGCTGGGGAGGCTAGCATGGCGGCGGAGCAAATAAACCGCTGCTTCTATAAGTCTGTCGGGACTCTGGATCACGTAACGAGCGAGACGAATTAACAGAAATAAAAAAATAGAACCACAAGTAAATAATGAGAATTCTTTTAAATGGAGACTTTTAGTACTGGCCCCACCGGGTATGTTCGGGCCATTTATATTGTCGACCACAGAGACGGTTTACCTCGCCAAGCGCCTCGTAGCGTTTTTGGTTCCATCGGTGCAGGTCTTCCTTGTAGTTGAAGACAAACGGCTCTCCGCTGTGAATGTGTCTTAACTGACCGTCTGGATAAGAGGAAATAAAACAAATCTTACATCCATGCGCCAGAAGCATGTTCAGTTTGTTAAAAATGATGTGTGTGCGTAAAAATAATACATATTCAAAAATGTTTTGCTGCCTTCAGACAAATGTAATTCAACTATGAGTAGGTAAACCAGTGTTTGATTGTCTGTTTCTTATGAAATCAGATTAGTGCCAAAATTATCAAATGTACGAGAAACGAATGAAAATGCTCATGTGGCGACGGGCCTTACTCTGATTGACCAGGAAGTGTGGGAGGAGTTCAGCGAGCATACAATGCATACAACACATTGTAGCCAAAATGTAGAAGTATAAAAAACAAAGTTGTCAATGTCCAGTCTGGTTTGGGTTTTTTATCATATAAATCATGACGTCAACCATGCCCACTGTACCTACACTTTCTTTTGCTCCTCACCACCAGTCAAACCAGCTACGAATACTTGTACAAAATTTTATTCGGTGCCGAGAGCCCTTTCGTTTCGGGAAAATTTTGTTTGTGATCCATCTAATCCGTGCCACAAATTTGTAAATTGCACTTTTGTCACTTACTGACTACAGTTTTTAAATCTTACTGGACACTAAACTAGACACTTGATCATACCTGGATCACTTGAGTCACTATACCTTGACCAGCTAGACTTATTTTTGTTTTTTTGCATTTTATTCATATTTGTGTCTCTAATTTAATAGATTTTTATTGCGTTTTTCCATATTTTCTATCTTTATTTGTATTGTATTTCTCTAAAACCTCTCTCTCTAAAAGGAAAAAAAAATAATTCAGGAGAAGCATTTGACTATCAAGAGAAACTGTAGTGTTGTATGCTAGCTGTATCAGGACCTGACCAGATCTGAATCTGCCTACAAGTCAGATCCTGAGTTGCACTTCACAGAGTCCTGCAAGGTAAGACTGTTGGCCGAGTAAGACCAATGACGGTAAGGACAAGGTGGGGGTACAGGATTACTAATCTCCAAATCTTTGAAATTTACTAGAACCTCCTACCTGTGCAACAACTCCTCCATTGAGTATCATGCCGTTGAGATCATAAATCCTATTCATATGCACATTGTTGTCATCTACCGTTCCCCCTCTTGGTCATTTTCTGGAAGAACTAGATATGCTTTTGTCTTTCGTTCCTGAAAATGCCTCTCCACTAGTGGTCCTGAGAGACTTCAATATCCACTTTGAAAAACCACCTGCAATCGATTTCCTGAATCTGACTTGCTCATTTGATCTTAAACTTTGCAGCACCGGTGCAACCCACAAAGCAGGGAAGCAATTGGATCTAATTCTTGTACGCAACTGTCTGGCTATCAATCACATGATCACCCCTCTACAAACCTCTGACCACTTTTATTCAATTCACCATTTCACTAACACAAACCATGAAACCTCAACATAACACAGTCTCCTTTCGTCGCAATCTCCGTTCCCTGTCTCCAACCCACTTCTCCTCTCTCGTCGCTAATTCTCTACCTCCTCTCTCCCACTTCTCTGCACTTGATCTAGATACCGCTACTGACACTTTCAGCTCCACCCTAACAACATGTCTTGATAACACCTGTCCTCTCATTTCTAAACCAACTGGTTCTAAACCTGCTTTAGAGCTAAACTCAGGACTGAAGAAAGGACATGTCGAAAAACTAAAAATCTTTCTGACCTGAACAGCTAGCAAGCTTTACTTACATCTTTCTCTTCCGATGTCTCAACCGCTAAGATCAGCTTTTACCAGAGTAAGATCAACAGTGCCTCAGACATGCAAAAGCTCTTCTCTAACTTCTCCTCTCTCCTCCACCTCTGACTGCCACATCTATCGACGTTAAAGAGTTTGCTCATTTTTTTACTGACAAAGCATCAGCAATTAGCAATCAGTTCTCTAATGTGATCTCTCCGCAATATACACCTCCTGCATCATTTCAAACTTTTTCGCCTCTCTCAAATGAGGACGTCTCCAAAATCCTTATATCTAGTCGACCTACCATTTGTCCAAATGATCCAATTCCATCTGATCTCATGCAGTCGATCTCATGCAGTCAATCTCTTCAGCTGTTCTTCCAACTCTTACCATGATCCTTAACATCTCTCTATCAACCGGAACTGTGCCAAGAATGTTCAAACAAGCAGTGGTGACCCCACTACTTAAAAAAACTACCTTGGACCCAAACTCACTTCCCAATTATAGACCAATATCCTTCCTACCCTTCATGTCCAAAATTCTCGAAAGAGCCATTTTTCAGCAACTGACAACGTATTTAAACAACAATGATTTTCTTGACACCAAACAATCCGGATTCAAGAGTGGCCATTCCACAGAGACGGCACTTCTGTCCGTCACTGAAAATCTTAGATTGGCTAAAGCAAATTCCAAGTCTTCTGTTCTCATCCTTCTAGACTTATCAGCCGCCTTCGACACAGTGAACCACCAGATCCTACTATCTGCATTGACAGGAATGGGCATCACCGGCACTGCTCTGGAGTGGTTTCGGTCATAACTCTCTGAGAGAACCTTCACCGTCTCCTGGAAGGGTACAGTATCGGAGCCATTACCTGTACCTACTGGAGTTCCCCAAGGATCAGTGCTTGGACCTCTACTTTTCTCCATCTATACAACTTCTTTAAGCAAGGTCATTAACAAACATGGATTCTCTTACCACTCCTATGCAGATGACACACAGCTCTTCACGTCTTTTCAAACAGAAGTCCAGACCGTTTCCAGCTGATTCTCATCCTGTCTCACAGATATCTCCAACTGGATGACGGAACATCACCTACAACTCAACCTTGACAAGACCGAACTCTTGGTAATCCTGCTCATCCATCTATACACCACAACATTACTGTTCAGCTTGGCTCAACTACGTTAACACCAGTCAAGACTGCCCGAAACCTTGGGGTTATGTTTGATGAACAACTTACTTTCTCTGCACACATCTGTGCAACAGCCAGGTCATGTAGATTTGCCCTCTACAACATCACGAAAATATGACCTTATCACTCACAATACGCCACTCAGCTTCTAGTACAGGCTCTGGTGATCTCAAGGCTGGATTATTGCAACTCTCTTTTGGCAAGTCTGCCTGTCGCCGCAACACAGCCTCTGCAAAGAATCCAGAATGCTGCAGCACGACTGGTACTCAAACAACCAAAAAGGACTCATGTTGCTCCACTGCTTGTATCTCTGCACTGGCTGCCAATTGCTGCCAGGAGCAAGTTCAAAGCTTTATCACTGATCTTCAAGACCATCACTGGTGCGGCATCATGCTACCTCAACTCCCTGATTCAGGAATACTCTCCCTCGCGTAGTGAGAGGGATCTGAGATCGAGAACGAACGTCGGCTAGTAGTCCCTCTTGAACCCGGCTTGAAATCTTTCACAAAAAACTTCTCTCGTTCGGCGGCTGTCTGGTGGAACAATTTACCTATTCCTCTAAGAACGTCTGCAACCTTCTCAACGTTTAAAAAAGCACTAAAAACTGAGCTCTTTCACCAGCACCTTAACACTGATTAAAAAAAAATCCTTTGTCTTGTGTTTTGTTTGTTGTTGACTGTCATGCTGTTCCTTCTAGTTTCCTTATATAGCCTGTGTAGACATCTACTGTAGCCTATTGTAGACAAATTGCTTCACTTTTGTATAAAAGCGTCTGCCAAATGACTGTAAAGTAAAATAAAGTAAATAAATTCAGAATAGTTTGGGGTTTCCACAGCAAATACAAGCACAATTTGTCTCATCCTCATCTTTGATGAAAGGCTAAAAAAAAAACATGTTGCGACGGGCTGAAAAGCAGCAGACAGGATTCTGCTGGAGTCAATAATATCTATGCCGGTCTTGCCAGGAGCGGCAAACAGGCTGTGACCTTCAGTTCAACACCTCAGGCCTGCTTGATGTGCATCAGTCCCTTTCATGCAATTAAATACGTTTCGCTGGCATCGCCCCATCTGGCAGGTACAAGGCCCGCAAACAGCTAAAGCTTCTCCTGTCCGCCTTGCTTTGCCCTTCTGGGATGCCTGGCAGGCCATCTTCAGACAGCTGGTGCGGCAAAAGCGTCTTTGCCATTGTAACTTAGGCCACCAGAGATCCAGGAGTCGGTACATGTGTGGTGACGGAGAAGCGCTACTGTTGCCGGCTACGAGCATCCTTTGAGAAGTGGCTTTGAAAGCAAGCCAGCCGACTTCATTCAAAGTGACCCACTCGAGCGCCACCATTCTGCCAAGGCTGGACAATGAAGCCGGGCGTTTGCCAAGCACTGATGCTGCTAAACAGCTGCCGAGATGGTTGAAAGGCGGAGGGGAAATGCCTAAATCGCACTAATGGCATTTTATGAGACTTGTTTTGGCAACACTAAAGCGTTCTTTTCACCCAGGTGGCACAGGTTTCAACACTCTTTAATGAATTTCTCTAATGTTTAGATTGTAAATTGTCTGCGTGACGCTCTTTGTGCAAAACATCAGGCTTTTTTTTTTGCTCCACAGAAATGAAAATGCATCGCCTAAACGTGTATATCTCGAAATAAAAGCAAGTTTAAAATATAGAACACTAAAACACTAGCCATGTTCATCTTCCCTTGATTGAACTCGGGCATCACATTATTCTTACTTGGAATGAAACTATTTGATGAACGAATGAATGTAAACCTTCCAATACCAAGCTTTTCGATATTAGAAATGAAAACTAACTAACAAAAGAATAAAGTAAGACACGATAAAAGAATCAAGGAAGAAAAAGAAAGCAATCAAGAGAGACAGTAAGAAAGTAAGTTTCTCAAATAGTAAGAAAGGACTGAAATCAGAAGAAAGAAAGAAAGAAAGAAGGGGCAAAATAGTAAGGACTGAAAAATAAGAAAGAAACAACAAAAGAAAGAAAGAAAAGGCAAAAAAGAAATACAAGGCAAAAAGAAGGGACAGAATACGAAAGGAAAAAGAAAGAAAGAGCAAAATAGTAAGATTGTAAATGAAAGAAAGACAAGAGAAAAAGTAAGAAATGACAGAATACAAAGAAATGACAAGAAAAAAAAGGCAAAATGAGAAAGAAAAAAGAACTAAATAAAAAAAAACAGAAAATGCATGCAAGAAAAAAAGCAGGTAAGAAGGAAAAAATGAAAGAATGGAGGAAGGGAGGAAGGAGGGGGGAAGGGGGAAAGAGAGAGAGAGACAGAAAGAGAGAAAAAAAGTAAGAAAAAAACAAAGACAAGAAAGGCAAGAAAGAACAGGAAAAAAGTACAAATGACAGAATACGAAAGAAAGGGCAAACATAGTAAGAAGGACTAGAAACAAAAAAGAAAGAAAGAAAGAAAGAAAAGGAAACAAAGACAAGAAAAGACAGAACACAATACAAATGAAAAGAAAGCAAGAAATAAAAGGGCAAAAAAAAGAAAGAGGAAAAAAGAAAAAGAAAGGAAGCAAAAATAAAGAAGGAAAGAAAGAAGAAATGTGTACAAAAGAAAGAAAGCACATAAAGGAAGGAAATTACAAAGGGTAGCAGAAGAAAGTCAGAGTTTAGTGTCATCAGTGGGACAGACCGTTCACTCTGATCCAAACTCTAATAGTGATGCGAGCATATTAAAAGCGCACGCACACACACAAGGCCGCGGGGCTCTAAACTATTGCAAACACCCTGGTACACCACACGCAGAAAAATACAAGAAAAACACCTTTGAAGATAAAAGATTGCATAAGCACTTTTATTCCCAGCGTTCTCAAAGCTTTTGCACAGCTAGCAAGCCAGAAATCCAACATGACTAACACCAGCACCTATTTCCTAGCCACTTTCATCGCTAGTTGTTCAACAACATGTAGTGCTGAAAGACTAGACGTCAGCAGTGGCCTGATAGAGCTGGTCCTCTCCTTGGAGGTTTACCAGCGCCGGCACCACTAACTACCTGTAGTACCCCGTATCAGTTATGCATTCACGAGGTGAAGAAGCAGAAGGAAGAGGAGGCTCTTCCAATGTTTTTCTAACACGGCCTCTTGGAGGAATAGTCTAAACCTTGGATTTCCGGTTATGAATGAGCTGAAGGCGGAACTGAGATGAAGTCATCACGCCACATCATTCACACGGCAAAACATCCAAGGATATCTTTCATCCGCATGGAATTTTCCCAACGCATCAATAAAATGACAATGAAAAAACGAAAAACTAATCTCTTTTGAAACGTAACTAGTTTCAGTTACTAGTAACTAGTTCAGCAACACGTGTTGTANCGCACGTGAAACCATGATTTCCAAACGAAAACAGACTTTGATCAAAATAAAACAAGCAGATTTTCTCGCGCGCGTCTTTAAAACTAAAACAGCCGCTCTTCTCTTAAAGGCACAGCACAGAAAACGGAGCAGCACGCATATGCGCGTCGCGGGCGTGATCTATTAATTCAGTCTGTTACACTGCTTTCTGTGTTCAATTAGCAATGCCCGTGCCGTCATTGGTAGTTGTAAGTTACAACTTGTAACGAAACTAATGTGTAATACTGAATTAAAAAGTTTATATTCTTATATAAAAATCAAATTCATGAATTATCACGGTATCCACGATATTTCAAAATCCATATCGTGGCACATCTCAATACCGGTATTCACGTTAATACTGGTATACCGCCCACCCCTAATAGATACTAGTAAAACATTTAGTACTGCATTTTGTTTTCAAGTTTCCAAACAAAATAAAAAAAAAAGAGATATAATCCGGTTCAGATTAAAATGTAACTATTTTTTGTCACCTGTAACTAGTTTTGCACTAAATGTTTTTTTTTCCTAGTTTCCAAAGCTTTTTTTTGTTCAGAAAAAATAATAACGGAGCAAATGTCAACTAAAATGAATACATACATAGTTAAATCCAAAAAATATAAAACTGTTGTGTGGTTGGACATGAAACTAGTACTAGACTAGTACCTAGATTCAATAGTATAACAAGTTTAGCACTACGTGTTGATTTCAAGTTTCCAAACAACATTTCAAAGATGGGATGCTGTACAGTAAGTAACCACAAACTTGACTAAATGTAACTACGGTAGTTTTAGTCACTAATAATTCATATTTTCTGCTTGTTTGTTAAAAAATTTATTTATGATATGATATATGATATGATATGATATGTTATGATATGATATATGATATTATATTAGATAACTAATTAGTTAACTGTAGATAATTAGTCAACTGGTTGAAAAAAATGGAAAACTAGTTCAGAAATGAAAAACAACTAACAAAAGTAAAGAAAAAAGCAAGAAACAATTAAAGAAACAAGGAGGAAAAAGATAGTAAGAGAAAAAGCAAGCAAGAGAGACAGAGTAAGAAAGTATGTTTCTTAAAAATTAAGAAAGGACTAAATACAGAAGAAAGAAAGAAAGAAAGAAAGAAAGAANAAGGCAAAAAAGACAAGGGGGAAAAAGGCAAGAAAAAAATAAAAAAAAGAATGGACAGAATACGAAAGAAAAAAAGGGGAAAATAGTAAGACAAGGCTGTAAATAAAAGAAAAGAAAAAAAGAAAGAAAAATTTAAGTAATTACAGAATGTAGTTACTACTAACTAGTTTTCTTAATAGATAGTAGTAAAATGTTTAGTACTGCATGTTGAGTAATTAGTCACTGGTAATTCATATTTTTTGCATATTTATTTATTTGTTCGTTTGTACAAAAACAAATATATTATATGCTTCAGAAGCTAATTAGCTGGTTGAAAAAATATCTTATCTCGGCAGATCTCCAGATCTCAGGTTCCAAAGTATTAGCCAAAGATTTTAAAGAAAGACAAAGTATTTTGCACCTTAACATTGTACATCGATAGCTTGTGCATTACTTTACTTTACAGTAATTTAGCAGACGCTTTTATCCACAGCGACTTACAATTGTTACAATTTTAAAAATTCCTGCTTTCCATGGGAATCAAACCCATGATCCTGTGTTTCAAACACCAGCGCGTACATCGCGACCAACTCAGATGGTGAGCAAAAAGTAAAGTTAACACGAGGAAACCTCTTGAAGAATCAAAGCAAACTTCACGGAGGAGCCGCTATAAGGTATTCCAGACGCTAACAGCTTTAGTGAGGGAAGCAAGGTTATGCAAATCTAGCCGTCAAGCAGAGCACAAGGCTGAGTAAGTCACTGACAGCCCATAGCATGCACAACTTGTCCATTCAGCTGCCAGCGACTCCAGAGACGGGAGAACAGACAGCGCTATCACAGCCTGCTGCCTGCTGTCAATATCCTCCCAAACCGAGGACACACTCTAATCCCCTGAAAAACACACACCGGCAGAGGAGGAGGAAATAAAGGCAACTGTCCACCAAACTGGCCCTGTGCACTGGGTGAATAACGCAGGATGTCCTCCAAAGGTGTCAAGTACTTACTTAATTGTCTATTTAATTATATATGGCAACATCTTAATGTAACAATATAGTCCTACATCATCAAACATTCAAATTTTAAAAACATTGTTTTCCTTGCATTACTTTTACTTTTATACTTCGTACTTATAGAACTTAAGTATCCTGTCAGATACTTATACTTATCAAACCAGTACTTATACTTGAGTAAAAAGGTTGAGTTGATGCGTTTACTTCCACAGAAGTCTTATTATTTTACATACTTCTACTCGAGTTGTACTGTGTACTTGAATGTGACTACTTTTGACAGTACCGGTGTTGTGTAATTAATATTGTCGTGATAGATGAAAGAAGGGGGCTTACATTCATTAAATGCATATTCGAACCCCTCAAGAGTTTCGGGAAACTTCAGCGGAGGTTCATCTTTTTTCATCAGCTCATCTAAATCGATCCTTGACAGCAAATCTATGAAGCAGAAGCGATCGATGACGTTACATCAGTTTGAGTGCGGCTTTAGTCTAAGGTTTATCACCTTTTAGCGCAGTGGTCTTTTCTTTCTCCTCTTGGGCCAGGAGCTGGGCCATAGTTGTCCAAAGCAAAAAGACGAGGAAGATACTGGCTGTCGGACATAGACCCAGCGCTGCGGGAACACTAGTGCACCTCATCCTGATTAAAAGAGAAATGACAGTCATGGCAAACACACATCTGCATTTCACTAGCCCCTTTCACACAGCAATGCCGGTAACATGCAGGTAAATTACAGGACCAATTTTTCCGATAAATACTGTTCACACAAGCGCTGCCATTCCGGCATTTTACTGGTATAGAACTATTCACACAGCATCTTCCAAATACTGGTATTTTCGGTGACAAAATGGACAAAAGATGGTAATTGTTTCATATGTGACGGTGTCACTAAATGTTCCTTTGATGTGGTGACAAATGTCTTCATCCGGCCGAATTATTAGAAGCGTTTTGATTCCCGACTGTGATTTCTGATATGTGATAATTACCATGACTGTGATAATTAATATTCAACCAATCACACTAGATCAGAACAAATTAGAACAAATGTAAACGCACAAGCAATGACAAGACTTGATTAATTTGATGTAAATGTACACCATGTATTATATTTACTGACACCATGGATGTTTACATTCACCACAGCTTTGAATCATTAATCATAAACTTTAATAATTAAGCACTGGAAACGTCACAACGTCTCACGCTGGCGTTGTAACACGTGGTCTGTCAAACACAAACTTACTGTCTGGAACGAACCACATTCTATCGTTCTGCTTTTTATTTATTGCTTTCGATCTGCACATCACGGGTGCTTGTGGTTGAACACGCGTGTGTGTGACATTTATCTCTGCACTAACGTGTAACGGCTTGATGTGGATATAAAGTCCGCTGAGGGAGACGAGACGCGCGTGTGGCACGTGCGCTGCGTTTTTGCGCCCAACGGTGTGTGCGAGCACGTAAACACACTTGTCAAAATCTCAGCGTGGACTAACATGTTTAGGTCCTCTTCGCGCTGAAAGCTTGGTTTCACTTTTAAAATGACATTGACAAGCAATTGTATCGCGGAGCTAAGAGCGATAAAACATTAGCATGCGTGTGGCTTCGCTCACGTACCATAACAAGAAGCACATGTGAGATCTCACATCCTACTTCCTCGTTCTGCCAAACAGGAAGTGACGCGATCGTCTCCTCGGAAACGGAAGTGTTGCGCTAGGGGAGGGATTTAAAAAGACAGCGCTGCTTTTGTGATTTAAGCGCTTGCTTTATATCAACTACTATGTAACTACATTTCAGCGCGGTGTACTTTTAATTGCAGGACACTTTCTTTTTCAGTTTGTTAAAATGTTACTTTAATGAAAGCGGATGTATTTTTCACGTTTAAAGACGTCTGCTCAGAGAACGAGAGGGACTTAAATTTCCTATAATATGCAGCCGTGTATTTGGTATTATCGACATTTTTTTTATTAAAAAAACGTGGTGCACATTTGTAATGTAGTTATTAATTACAGGTAATTATTAATTTATGGATCAACTGCGTTCTTAATAAATATAGTCAAATAAATTGTCAGACAATTGGATGGATGGATAGATAAACAGACAGACAGATGGAAAAAACACAGACAGGTAGATGGATAAATATATAGAAAGTCAGAGAGATAGACAGAGAGAGGGATGGACGGATAGATAGATAAGATAAATACAAAGCAAGTAAAAACACACAATGTTAAACAATAAATAAAGACAAAAATACAAATGAAAAAAAAAAACATTAAAAAGACATAACCGTAACAATTTGGAACAAAATCAAAATGTATTTTGTATCAAGTTTATTCTAATTGTAGATTTATTGCACAAAAGATTTGCTGTGCTCTGGAATAGACATTCTGTGACACCACAAATTAGTTAAAAAAGACTTAAATCCAGTAAAAAATGGAATAGAAAACTGTGCATCTGCTTTTTGATGTCAAGACTTCAAATGTAGTTCATGATCCACCAGTCTGAACTGGTCATGCATTTCTTTTCCCGCTGGTTCTTTAGGCTTCATGGATGCTGTTAAAGTACATTTTTTTCAACTGATTGACCAAAACTTTCTCCTCGTCTTCCAACACGGCACCGCCTTGCATCTCCCACCTGCAAACACGGACACAGACAGAGCTGGAGTTGAGATTCTGCGTACATATCGAATCATATAGGATTCCAGGGAATGTGGAATAGTGCCAAAATTATCAAACGTAAATTTATAATAAAACAATTTGAAATGCTTCCCATTTGCGTTTGTTTTTTTTTATTATCATTTTTCGCAATCAATTTTGCAATCTTAACATTTTCTTCAAGCTTTATTATCCGCTTCAGATTTTTTGTTGGTTTCTTTTTTTTGCTTTTGGACTTCTGGCACGAGTGTGATTGACAGCAGTTGACTAGGAAGTGTGTGAGGAAGTAGCGATCAAGTAAACATTCAGAATCGGAGCATCTTCATCGTCTGAATATTTATTCGTTTGTAGTGATGAGTTCAGACATCTTGCGAAAGAAAGACAACGACTGCGATCACACGACCTGATCTTTTAATTTAGTGCGCACATATACAGGGTTTAACATTGAACTCTAGTTAGCACAGAATTATTGGAGTTTTTAAAACAAACGGAACATTGTATCATTATTTTTATTATTAATAATAACAATAACAACAACAATAATAATACATATTATTTGCAAGACGCCTTTCAGAACCTTCTCTGCACAACAAAGACAATTTTCTTATTACAATATTTCAATGTGTAGAAACAAAAACTTCTGAACTATTATTCAGAAGTTTTTGAAGTAGTCTGCCACCACAATAATGTTGCAAAATTGTGCAAAAATAACACGTTAATCACAGTTTATTGTATGCTAATATAAAAACGGTGGTGAATGACACAGTGTGTGCTCGCTGAACTCTTCTCACACTTGGGCCGACCCCGTGAAATCCGATTGCAAAAAAACGAAACAAACAAAATAATTGGATTGGGAAATAAATAGTTTCAAACGTGAAGATTGCAAGCAAAAAAAAAAAAACGTAAATAGGAAGCATTTTTGTTTGTTTCATAAAAAAAAAGTTTGATAATTTTGGCACTAGTCTGATTGCATCAATGTTTTAATTTACCTAAACAAAGATTCGAAAATACAACAGCAACAACAGAACACTCTCTAACACACACACACACACACACACTCCCCAGCCCCAAAAATAAAAAAGAGCCCGAAAAACTAATTGCACTTAAATCCAAATTACCACTAGGAATCAACATCTTCCCTTCTACGGCTCCCAGTGAGAGGTCGAAGCACCTTTGTTCGAATGATATATGTTGTCCATATATTCAGTAGCAAAACAAAGATCTAAACGCCTGTGTTGTGGCTGCGGTGATTGAGTTTCCTCTCGCTCATTGTGCACGTGTTGCGATCAGACAAGCTCTTTTCTTCACTGTGGATGGCGGTGTCACTGTGGTAATTACTGTCTATATGGGGAAGATTTGTTTATGTAAATGTGTGCGTTTGATGCATGGGATCCTCTCGGGCATGTCTCCTAACACGGCCGCGTCTCTTTCCTCCTGTCACAGTCACCTTAACAAAACCACTGGGCCTGAACCTGACAGCAACCGCTCTAAAGATAAGCGTGCATGTCTGTGTGGACAGGGGGATTTCACATTCAGTCTTTCACTTTATTTTTCATTTCTACCAGCATCATGGACGATGGCCGCCCCTCAATCTTTTTTTCTCATAAATCATTTTTATTAACTAACACTAGAAATACTCAGTTTGGTGAATATTGGAAATATATATATATATTTTTTTTAGCTACAAGGTGCATCATTAAAAATGCCTAAATCTTCATCTTTCAATATGTATTATTAATATCATTAATAATATTAATGATAATTAATTTATTTGATCACAAAAATGCACAGATTTATTTCCTGGATTATAAGGTGCGCAGCGCATTTTGAAACATTTTCTAGAATTTAAGAAATAACAATAGGTAGCAATAACAAATGAGGTGTTGAGAACATCCACATGTCCAATCATTTTCAAAACCACTTTTTTTCATTTCTTGGTCACATTAGGGATGGGCAATACCATAAATTTTAAAATCGATCTACTACCGAGTAACTGCAGGTCGAACAAGCACGGGGAGAACATGCAAACTCCACACAGAAAGGACCCGACCGGCCTCAAACTCACACCTCGAGTCATAATCGGAACCTTCTTGCTGTGAGGCAACAGCGCTATCCACTGCGCCACCGTGCCGCCTATTAAAAAGCATTGTATATGTATATAGGTTCATCTTTTTTGTGCAAAATAAACATGTATTAATAATTTAACCTCTGTTTATTTTAGTACTGCAACTTGACTTGACTTGACTTGGCTTGAAACTTATCATGACTCGACTTGACTTGCTTGGGGTGAACCCTTGACTTGACTTGACTTGCTTGATTTGTCTAAACTGTGACTTGAGACTTGACTCGAGACTTGATGGTTAAGACTTGAGACTTGCTTGGACTTGACCATATGTGACTTGTCCCCATCTCTGCTAAAAACAATTAATATTGAATCATTAATATTGAACAGACAGACCATAATGCATTCGGTAGATCTTTGCGCTAAAGGCTAACAGACTTTGCATTGGTCTCGAACTAAGAAAAGCGCTATATAAATAAACTTGAAGTTGAACTTGAACTCTGACAGGGTTTCTGGTCTTTTAATGCTGCTTGACAATTACTAAATGGCATGCAGGTAATTTCGTAGTCGTGTTTGTCGTATTTTTTTGACAGGTTTCACCTATAACACTCTCTCTTGCTGACTCAACCCTTCTTCGGGTTTAAACTGAAGCCTACGACAATCATAGTAGAATAGACACATGCATATTCACACAATCTGTACATACATGTCATCTACATGACTTTTTCGTTGTAACCTTGTGTCGCAATGACAATAAAGGCATTCTATTCTACTCTACTAGCGCAAGTCATATGATACGTGATGTATATGCGTAGATACTTGACCATATGTGACTTGTCCCCATCTCTGCTAAATACAATCATTAATATTGAACAGACAGACTATAATGCATTCGGTAGATCTTTGCGCTAAAGGCTAACGGGCTAGCGCTTGAAAACAAGATCAGCAACTGCAAAAGCTTCGGAGCAACAGAAAACAGTTCAAAAAGAAGAACATATAGTCAAACACAATCTAATCGCTCTGTCTGCTGCACAGAGAAAAACTACAGTTCTAATATTTACGTCTAACAAAAACCCAGCTCGGTCAGCTTTACTCCATGCTCTTTTAGCGCAAAGACTCATGGGAACCATTGAGCAGAAAAGCATGATGGGAGCTGTAGTTTCGACCGCTAGAATAATTACGACATTGTAAATTACTACAAGTAAAACGACAATGAAGATGAGTCACAAGTTAGGTTTGCTAAAGAAAGACCAAATAGTATTTTAAAGAGAAAATTATTGTAATTTAGCCAGTAACAAACAGAAAAAAGAATTTTGTTTTTAAAAACAGAAAGAAACAACGTGAAAAAATGTCAAACGGCCTCGGTCTTCCATCTCTGGTCAGTCATTACCGCGGCGCTGCAAACAAATAACAAATAATGGAGAACACGTGGAAAACACAGTATTTACAAATGTCAGGGACGTGCTGAAAAGAAGGGGAGCGGAAAGGCGAGGATGAGGGGAAGAGAGAGTTCTTTTTTTCCCATTTTTTTCTTCCAATGTTTAATTTTCAAATAGGATTAAGCAGAATGACATTTAGCTGAAGGTTACTAGCCCAGCGCTTGCCGCTGTTGTCTTAGCTGATATTGATATTCAGGCGACTGTCTGCGGCTTGTCAGTGGGACAAACACGCTTGATGAATGATAACCATGGGAAAGTGTTAAACGCAAAATTTAAAATGGGTTCATTATTTATTTACTTTCCTAGAAGTATACTTTTAGCACACAAATGCACACACACACACACA
>SOMO01000195.1:2975-17394 GCA_028128575.1 Paedocypris carbunculus | reverse complement strand
TGGTCTCTTTAAAAAAAAAAAATTATAAGTATTGTTTTCAATGGGAGGGGAAAAAAAAGCCCAAAAAACAGAATATTACATGTGACAAAAAAAAGTTGCCTATTTAATACATTCAAATTCATACATTCAAATGTAACAATATTGTGACAATACAGTTGACAACACACTGCGACATGATACAGTAATAAGTCAATACTGACTTTTTTCCCACTGTGGTGATTATCTAATTGACTATTGACTATTTTATGAATATTTGTGCCTCATAGTGACTTTGCATTGGTCTCGAACTAAGAAAAGCGCTATATAAATTAACTTGAAGTTGAACTTGAACTCTGACAGGGTTTCTGGTCTTTTAATGCTGCTTGACAATTACTAAATGGCATGCAGGTAATTTCGTAGTCGTGTTTGTCGTATTAAGCGTGTGTGATGTGGGTTTTTGACATGTTTCACCTATAACACTCAAACTTGCTGACTCAACCCTTCTTCGGGTTTAAACTGAAGCCTACGACAATCATAGTAGAATAGACACATGCATATTCACACAATCTGTACATACATGTCATCTACATGACTTTCTACTACTAGCGCAAGTCATAGGATACGTGGTGTATATGCGTAGATACTGCATAGACATCAGTGGTGTAAAGTACTTGAGTAAATTGACTTTGTTTTTAAATTGACTTTACTTGAGTATTTTGGCTACTTTGTACTTGTAATGAGTCACAAAAATATAAGCATCTTTTACTACATAAATATTTTACTCGTACTGATTTTAGGCTCAAGAAACATCAAGAAATGTGAAAAACAAGAAACTCTTTATTTATGAGGTTGTATTTCCTAATATAGAAAGGAAATTTAACACATTAATGTTTCAAAATGGCAGAACAAAATAGAAAAAAAAAAAAGCATATCTTCAGCATCCTGCAGATGGCAATATCACCTCATTCGCCCAAAAATTAACTGCGGTAGAAAAAGATACCGACTTGTCAAAATGTAGCGAGTAGCAGTAAGTGTCCATTCAAATGTAGTGGAGTAAAGAGTACAGATCCTCAATCACAAATGTAGGCCAAGTACAAGTAACAATACTCAGTACAAATACAAAGTAGCCAAAAAATCCTAAAGAAGCAAAGTCCATTTAGTCAAGTACTTTACACCACTGGTATTACACCCTGCGTTTTAACAATGAGCTTGGCTGTCCCGATCGTGTCGAGGAAAGTCATCTAAGCCTGAAGCTATCTATCTTCACAGCAGGATCTGTCCTGCAGGTCAAGCCTGAAGAGCAACTGTAGCAACAGTCTCTGGATTTACTACACATTCGAGACGCGTTTAACAGTGTGTGCTGCGTGAGCGATCCCATTTAGCTGGAACAGCAGTAGCTATTAGGCTAACTGTCAGCTAGCGGAGAGCTTTTACTCACCTCTACATGTTTAGGCTGAGTAGATTACCGAGATTTGTCGAAAAGTGTGTCTGTCAAGTACAGAGTGATTCCAACGCCGGGCAAAGAAGAAAGGAGTGACACGACACGGCGTGCTAATCAGAGGCTTAGTACTTCGCAAAACCATCATAATGCAAACCTAAATATTTAAAGTGCTCAACTTTGCGAAAAGGTCAGAGCTCCCCATGCATGGATGAAGAGAAGAGAGGACCAGACGTGTGTGGGGGGGGGGGGGTGGAGAGGACGGAGAAGTGGCCTTGCTGTGGGATGTAAGGAAGCTAGTTCATTTCATGGTTATGGCTTTGCCCTTTGGAAACACACAGATGCCTTGCAGACACACGGATGGAGAAAAAGGTCGTTCAGAAGCCTACAAATCTGAAAACTACTGAATATAGAAGGTGTTTGAGCTAGTTTCGCCCAGTTTACAGAGTAATACTGCACACGTTGGTTTTAAGACTGCGCCAATGCTAATTGATCAACTCAAGGGCTAATTAGCTTTGCTACGGGAACTATTAACATGTTCTGATACCACTGCTGTCAGAAGTAGTCACATTCATTACTCCAGTAGAAGTGGAGATACTAGAGTTGAAAAAGACTTCTGTGGAAGTAAAAGCATCAGCTCAACCTTTTTACTCAAGTAACACTACTGCAGATGCGTAAATAAAAGTACCGTAAACTCGACTCGATTTTTCCTTTAAACTTCGTGCTCAAAGTGGGGGGCTCGACTTATACGCGCAGTCTACCAAAATAGAAAATATTTTACTCGAAACAGAGCGCGATCACAGCACAAGCCGTGCAAAGGAGCTTTCCACTGGCCGCTTGAAATGGATAGTTGGGATCTTTGCTTGCGGTCGCAGTACAGAAAGGGGTTTCACAGGAAAAGGGTTCTCACGGGAAACACGGGAACTTGATTAGCCAGAGAAAAAGGCCTTTTATTAACAAAGCAGAGAGGAGACTTCCGTCTCCTCCGATGGAAAGCAGGTAACTAACTAAACAGTACACAAACTTTCGGTTTACATCAGTCTGGTTGCCACGGAGTTTCGTGGAGATGATCTGACTTCGAGCACTCATCTCTACAACAATGACGTGGCATAATTCTCCATTGAAGTGTATACTGAAATAAACCATATTAACTACCAATTATTGTACTGTTATTGATTATAAGAAAGTGATAGAACAGTGGGAAACACACAGAATAGAACACACAATCTCCTACTCCAGGCAGACTTTCTTACACCGCTCATCTCTTCGCGCACACGCCGCACAGTCGCACACCTTTTTGGCTCAGCTCTTTAAGGTAAAAGAGCGGCTCTTCTGACTCCAGTCCCTCTTTGGCGTGGGGCTTCACAAATAAACGAGTCACACGGTGGATTTTAAACGTAGTATTTATTCCCAAAGCACGAGTCAGCATTAGCGTTTGCTTCTCGGGAGAACTCCGACCTGTTTGCGTTTTCTTTTTTTTTTTTAGTGGGGCAGGGTACTTTTCCCACAAATCTTTTATAATGCAATCATACCGATAACAAATTAAACTTTAAACATAAATAACAACAACTTTAATAGATTAATACCAACCTAAAATAAGTAAATCGACTTATAAGCGAGTAAATACAGTAATTGAGATTGTCAATACACGACATATACGACAACTCACTTCGTTAATTTTGACTTAAAAGAACCACCAATACACAAAAGTGTAGGGTTTTGCTTAGGTCTTTTGCTTTCTCAATTTCTCACTGGTTGTTGTAATTGTAAAATTATTCTAGTCATCTTGCGTATTTCGTACGTCTGCTTTGGGATAGTCTAAGAGTGTCAGAAGTGCTTTATGAACTCATTGAATTGAAAAGTTTGAAATAAACTTCCGTTTACTTTATTTCAATAATTTGGCTCCAAATATCTTTCCAAAAAACTTAATATAACTTAATTGCTTAAATCAATACATTAGTTAAATGGCTGACATGTAAAAATTAAAACATTGTATTAAACATAAACAGACAATTTGCGCATCTTCCCATCTTGATAACCAGAGGTGTAAACAGTGCCTAAAAACCATACTTGAATAAAATATGGAAACCTTACTGTAGAAACTTCTCCATTACAAGTCACCAAAGCCAAGAAGGCTTGTGTAAAAGTTGTAAAGTATCCAATTAAAAAAAAAGTATTTTACAGTTTACTGAATTTAGCCTCAAAAACAGTCTCACTCAAACTTCAATGTGCAAAAAAGTGCAACCGCTAATCCACTTTTGAGTGATTTAGCTGATAAATAGCATCCAGTACCTTCAGCATCCTGCAGATGGCGATATCACCGTCAAGAAATTAATTGCGGAAGAAAAAGATGCAGACTTATTGCGCACACAATGTAACGAGTAACAATAAGTGTCCATTCAAATGTTGTGGGGTAAAGAGTACAGATACTCACCCTATCAAAAATTTTGTCAAGTAGAGAGTAAAAGCTGCTTATATTTATGATACTCAGTACAAGTACAAAGTAGCCAAAAACACTTACACAAAGTAACATACACGACAGCTAATAACGCATCTTTTCGCAGTGCACAAACTCTTTGTAACAGCAGTGCTGGCTGAGAGTAGAACTGTGAATAGTGTAGAGCGAGCAGACACTCTTAACCCACACACGCACAGATCATTAAAGCTGGTGGCGGCTGGGTTTTACTTTTCCGAAAAACCCCCAAGTGCCAAAGACATCTTAATCAATGAATTGCGGATTACTCCCCTTGAGGGTTCCGCAAGTTTTCCAGATCTGCCACATGCAAATCAGGCTCCAAAATGAAATTCCACGCGAGGTGCTCCTGCATGTGCGAAGACTTGGGCTAGAGTGTCCTAATTCACCTAAACCAACACACTAACCCTCGTACTGTGTTAGGTTTTTGTACTCATCTCAAAGCGGGTCAATTTTGACCCGGATTTTATACCAGCTATAAAATACATTAAACCATTTTTTTCCATTCTTTTTTTTTTCTGGTTAGGTTTCCTCATCCACTAAATTATGACATTCAAAGCTTTTTACTCTAGGTCTTTGGGACCTTTTTTTTCACAACCTACCCCTACATTTTAACTTGAGAGAAGTGGTAAAAGGTACCTTAAAAGCTCATTTTACAAAATAAAGGTTACTGTGTCACCTTACTATTACTGAGGGACATTACAACACACATTTTTTACTAATTTTGTTTCAATTTTTGTTTTATCTATCATTATCGTTTAGAGTATATGCAGTTTATAACGTTTAAGGTGTTGGGGTAATTTTAGATCCAGAACTACAAAACATTTTTATTTTCCAATACATTTTTTTCAAAACTTTTACAAATGAGCTGCATAATGTTCTTTGCAAATATATTTCTTGTAGTTGTTACACTGCTTGCTTGCTTGCTTGCTTTCTGTCAGCTCTGTTTCTGGGGTCAGCAGGTCAGAGTGGGGCGGGTTACTCGGGGTTACATTGTTACTCCATCTTTGGACCTCATTTTCTCTTCAGGAAAACAATCTGATCTTTTTAGGATTGCATCGCCACCGACCCTCTACATATATATAAAATTTAAATGCTTAATCGGGTCAATTATTTTTGACGCAGTTAATCACAGTTGAAGTTTTTTTCACTTTCGGTTTTGAGCCTGCAGTGAATAGACCCAAAAGAACCGTGCTCATGTCACCAGGTGCGGCTCATTAAGATCAGCAGCTCAGANGACTGAATTTTGGTTCGGTTCGGATGAGAGCAAAAAGTGTGGTGTGAAAGGGGACTAAAATGCCAGAGAAATGCAACAATGTATCATTATAGTCCCTTGGTCCGGACCAAATGAACCGAACTACAGGTGTGAAAGCACCCTTAGACTGCAAAGCACAGACGTTTGTCACATCGATCTTGTCTCAGTCTGCAGTGGTTTGAATATTCTTGAATAGAACAACATGCCGCTGCTTTAGATTCATAGGGATTAGATAAACAGACAATACTGTATTTACGTTCTCTTATTTTTAAAAACAGACACTCTAAGCTTTATGTAGGCAAATGTTTCATGTTAGAGTGAAAAGAATTTATTAAGTTATAGTTTGTTTTCAGCTGACAAAAAGGCAAAAGCGCGACACGTTTTAGTTTTATTATTATTTTTTTTATTATAAACAATATTTTATAAAAACACAACGTCCTGTTTTCATTAAGAGTGTAACTTAAAAAATGGGTACTTCAAACTTTCAATTGATGTATAACACTTGTATGTAAGACCAAAATTGACTTTTTTGTGTGTTTTATCTTGTGGTCACACGATAAAAAAGTGGTCATACCATTTGGTCAGGGAAGTGCGAAAGTTAACTAGGTAATGCACATAATTAATTTTAAGAAAAAAAAAATGTTTAACGCCGTTAATCACAGTTGTAGTTTTTTCACTTTCGGTTTGGTGAAAATGCAATGAATAGGTCCAGAGAGCTATGAGCCCAGGTGTGGCTCATTGTGATCAGAAACTCACAGTGACAAGAATAGACCCAACGATCTGCGCTAGTATCACCCAGGTGTGGCTCATTATGATAGACACTTTCTCTCTCCATCCATGTTGTTTTGATTGTTCTTGAATGGACTTGTTAAAACTGAGACTTGACCTTATTTAGACGTTTTAACTCCAATGTATGTTATATTTTATAATATTTTATAATTTTTTATATAAATATGTAACTTGTTCGTCAGATTCAAATCTCTGTTCAACAAGCCGCCACTGTAGATTCATAGGGATTAGATAAAGACAATATTGTATTTACTTACACTTATATTTAAAAACAGACATTCTAAGCTTTATGTAATTTCTTTATGTACATTCTATGACATATGTTTCATGTTAGAGTGATAAGTATTTATTAAGTTAGTTTGTTTTCAGCTGACAAAAAGAAGGCAAAACGTGCTTCAAGTTTTAGTTTTATTATATTGTTATTTATTTATTTTTACAAAAAACACAATGTCCTGTTTTTATCAAGAGTGTAACCTAAAAAAATGGGTACTTCAAACTTTTAGTGAACACTAATATGCAAGTCCAAAATTGACTTTTTTGTGTGTTTTTTCTTGAATAGAGTGTGACTCGACCTCGGAGGGTTAAAAAACTTAAATTTAAACTAGTTTTTATTTTGTGTTGAGTTTACATTAATTTACATATTGCACCTCATTATCCATTATTCCAAGCTTTAGTTGACAGCACTAATATATATACTGTATATAAATATTGTTGAGGTTAGCGCTACGGTGGCGTGGCGACTTGAACACAGTACAAGGGCTAAATACACCATGGCTCCCCGTGTAGGGCACTTAACTCTTCCAGACTCTTGTGAAGAGGCCAAAAGCCATTGATCATGCATGACTGCTTTTCCAAGTGGCGAGTTTGTTCAAACACACCCTGTTCTTAACCTCCAATGCAGTTTGTCAAGTAAAAAAAAAAGCTGCAGTGCTCCGATTCCCCTCGACTCTGTCTCTTGTCAAGAGTGCACTCTCTCCTTGTCTGGATGACACCTCTCACAGAAAAAGCGGCACTCGGGATCCCGTCACTCGGGCTGAATCATTAGTCCTCTTAGTCACAGCAATGCTGCCCCGGCCTCTGACGACTTCCAACCCCGTCCGTCGCCGGCTTATTCCAGCAGTTTGCACCACTTCCCGGGCCAATTAGCCGTAACTTTCACTTAGCCAAATAGCGAGCATCTCTGCGTTGTTTATTGAAGCGGGGAGGATTGGTCATCCTGTCATAAATTTGCCCAAAACAGTAACAAGCCGGCGCTCTAGACACTTGCTGATGGCTCCGGGTCCCAGGGATCAAGCAGCTCCACGGAGGCAATCAGTCTTCCCTGACAGGCCCTCGCTGCACCCCAGGAGTGGGATGACAGCTCTTATTTTACCACAGAGGGACCGCCTGGCAAACCCTGGGTGCCTGCCACTTCCCAAAGCAATCCCTGCCTTATAAATGAATGAACAAAGCCCCGTATTTATAAACACGGGCACACATGCGCCACGCCGACTCAGTCTTCGCCGCTCCCGCTCAACAAAAAAGAAATCCGTCCTGATTTCACCTAGATACGCCTCTTAAGATGTAGATGATCATTTATTCAACAGGCTCCCTTTGTACGCCATGCATATTTTAGGCGTAAAACACACCCCGATTCGCAGGGGAGACATCGAGTCACAAGTGACGCCAGAGGTGCGGTAACGCATGTTTTGAAACTTTCCCAGCTTTTTCATTTCATGCGATTGGAATTTGCATCAACTTTTGTAGAAACAGGAGCAAGGAGGAGGAAGACGAGCTGTGCGAGCAGCTCTCGGGGAGCTTGAGGTGGATGTAAAAGCGACTCCGAGCGCAATCGATGGCGTCGGCGCACTTCAGTCGCTCTCGACGCTGAGTGGCTGGCGATTAACGGAGGTCGTGGGTGGCGGCCGTCACTGTAATGACATGATTAGCTAATAGTCTTGGTACTCTGGTGTTTTGCCTGTCAGGCCTGGAGTGAACTGATTACCCTGCGAATCCATTGATCTTCAATTCCCTTCCGAAACTCCCAGTGTGGCGTGGTGATCTCGGAGCAAAACAGCCTCCTTTCAACTTCGCAAAGGGAGACTCAGTCGAATACGATCACAGTCAGGCGCTCTTACCATTTCAAACGCTTGTATTTTCCCATGCTAATGGGACTTTTGGGGGGGTTTGGGAGATAAATAAGTCAATCCCGTTACTTCATTTAATATCAAATGCCACCTAATTACGGCCGTGCGTGTTTTCAAACAGTGGGTAATGTATCGCCACGCTTGCCCGCTAATCTACTGATCCCATCGGTCGGCATTTTGCCGTCCCCGTCTTTTATAATGAAATTCTTGTCTATCTAAGGTGACAGAGCTATTGAATAGATAAGCAATGGATTTATTGAAAATTGCTTACCACCATAGTCACCTTAAGAAGATTTGCGTCGATGTAGTGACACTCAAGATTTTTTTCAACGCTCAATTAATGACATAAAGAACACTGAAAACGATAATTCCGGATTTTTTTTTTCTCGTTACTTGACCTTTTGTTGTTAACGCACACACACACACACACACACACACACACACACATCAAAGTGACCCATCATTCACATACTTTACTTTACTTACTTAACTGTAACTTTAGCACTAAAATCCCATCTTGACCCTACAAGGGGCCTTGAAAGATGTGGGGTACACCACAAAAAAGGTCGAAATGAACTAATTTTTTATATGACTCGGAATGAACAAGTTCCCTCAATGAACGATAGTATCGAGCAGCATTACTCCAGTTCGTTCATGTTTCATTTACAAAGAGTCATTCATTCACAACAAGTGTCATGTGACAGTTGCGCTGTTAAAATAACAATGGCAGGAAAGATCAAGTTAATCTGGTGCATATTTCCTAGATTTTCACTTGATCTGAAAATTGTTGTGGCATTTTATGTATTAAATGTTGTCTGTTGAAGCAAACCATGTTGTCTTTAGGTTATTTTGTTTGAGAGACGGAAGAAAACAAAAAAAAAAAAAAAAAACTGAACTTCCCCTCAGGGGGCCCAGACAAAAGTCCTCCCACAAGTTGGGTCTTAAACCCCTTTAGTCTAAACTACTAGTATATGACGCTTAACTTTGCCCTAAAATATTGTACTAACACATCAACATTTAAAAATTACCACATTGAAAACAAACATAAAAAATGTTCCACTTAATCTGTCTTTTATCCACTTATTTTGTACCGTATGTAGCAAGTTAAGTAACAAGGACTCATTGCTTGGCAGGATTAGTCTTTACTACACTACATTAGAAGTAACTATAGTAGAGAATTCAACAGTAAAACTAGCTTCTGCATTAACAAGGTTGGCAACACGTTGAGTTGTACGTAAAGGTGTAAAAGCCCTGAGGATAGAGACCAGTAATAAGCGAATATGACCGATGCTTAAAACATCCCTCAGGGGTCACAATGGCAACTTCGAAACCTTCATTAAAGCTCTTTCGCACAGAAGCCACTGAACTCGAATCAGTCTAATTGGGCCAGTGAGAAAATAAAACCACCGCACAGATCTAACACTTTTTCATTAGAAACGTACTCTCCGTCTCTTTATTTGGCATTAGGTTGACCTTAAGCAGAAAAGATATAAATCTGATTTACGATTATTACTTTCCGTACATAATATCTGCCTACTGGGAATTAATTAACAGTTATTATAAATTTTCTTAAACATATGATCAAAGCCGATGGGGAAATATTACACTAATATTAGCTTGTTAGCCACTAGCCACTATATTTTTTCGTTTGTTGTAATCTCATGAGTGTACAATAGATCAGACTACTACACGATCTACATGACTAGAGAAAAAAGAGGGGAAAGCACTCCAATCATTTAATAAATGTATTAATGTTATCAACATGGTCTGGCTGTTTAACGTCAAAACGTTAGGACAATTCTAACGGTCCATGGATCTTTGAGAGCTCAGTGAAATTTCTCCAATATAGATATGTGATTTAGTTGTCTTGCAAAACGTCATCCAAGTTCATTGTACATTTCTTGTAAAAGAACAATGAAGTATGACATTTTTCTTAGGTATCTGCTAGCGACCATAAAACCATACTTAAGTAAAGTACTGATACCATACTGCAAAAATGACTCCATTATGAGTTACAATACAAGTCACCAATTCCAAAAAGACTTGAGTAAAAGTCGTGTATCCAACTTGAGTATATTACTTGAACTGAAGTTAGGCTTAAAAAAACAGCAAAAATGTGGAAAAACATGAAAGTTTATTTATGAGGCGTTATTTCCAAATTTATTAATGCAAGTTAACACCTCAATTTAAAAAAATGGCAGAACAAAATAGAAAAACATAAATAAAAATTCAGTCAAACCCAAGTATGCAAAAAAGTGCGACCGCTAATAATGACGTGATT
The DNA here is from genome assembly GCA_028128575.1 of Paedocypris carbunculus. Classification (NCBI taxonomy): domain Eukaryota; kingdom Metazoa; phylum Chordata; class Actinopteri; order Cypriniformes; genus Paedocypris; species Paedocypris carbunculus. Next base: position 7,053 of record SOMO01000195.1, on the reverse strand, counting down.
TAGCTGATAAATAGCATTCAGTACCTTCAGCATCCTGCAGATGGTGATATCACCTCATTCGCCCAAGAAATTAACTGTGGTACAAAAAGATGCTGTTACAGTGTAACAAGGTAAGTGTCCATTCAAATGTAGTGGAGTAAAGAGTACAGACACTCAGTCACAAATGAAGTCAAGCAGAGAGTAAAAGTTGCTTGTATTGTTGATATTGTTCACTCAATATCAATATACTACAATATGCACAACAAAGTAGCCAAAATACTTAAGTAACGTAACAAAGTCCATTTACTCAAGTACTTTACACCACAGCTAGTGAAGCGCATGAGCAGAGCTGAAATTAAAGAACAACAACTGAAAGTGTCGGCCAACTGTAGTAAACAACATGACTTATTATACAGTTTCCTTAAAAACGACCCTTATACATTTCAAGATACTGTAGATACGAATGTGCGAAAACAATAAATAAAGTGAACACTACTGTATATTCCACAGGCTAGGATACACACAAGACTCCGGGAGAGTCGAGGTTGTGGGCTGAAAAATGAGCCAGATGGCTTGTGCATACTAAAATAGATGCCTACCTATGACACACACACACACCGGAATATAAATCACCTGAAAGACTGAACACTGCGGAGAGACACACAAACCCATAAACACCCCAGATTACAGTTAATAGCGGCTACCAGTAATGGATAAGAAGGTGTTTGTTTTTTGTGAAAATATATGTAAAAATATTCTATATATTTGTAACATTTTAAACTCTCTGCTTGCTTATTACATCATACTGTGTAATAGGTAATTCAGACGTGCACTTTTAAACCCTATATATTGCATTAACATCTATGTTTTTATATTTGTATTTTTGGCAGCACTCATGAACTAATAAAAATGCTGTAAAGCCTCATGTTATGTCAGATGAATCAAAGTAAAAACAGTAATTCAGTGTTTATTACATTTTTAACTTTTTACATTTATAACTTCTTTTGTCTTCTTTTACTTCTTTTAAAATCTTCTTTTACTTCATATTTTATTTCGTATTTTACATTTGATTTACGGTAAATGTTTTTTTTTTATATCGTATAAATATTTTCCATTACTTATTTCTGGGTCACTATCCCAGCAACTGGGGCTGAAGACTATGGCCGACAGACACACACATTCACACTCTCACTTACAGTGGGTGACCATACTCTGATTTCCAAAAAAGAGGAGAAGCAGCTTGTTTAATTGTAATAATTAATTAATATAATAAAACATTGTTCTAAATATCAACTCTTCTGTAAGAAAATTTAGCTTCAACAATATATCTTATATCTAATAATTACTATAATATCTATCTATTAGTGAGCAACTGAGTAATCTCTCTCTCTTTCTCTCTCTCACTCAATCAAACTGTTTGTCTCTCTCACTCTCTCTCTCTGTGTCTCTCAATTGCTCTCTCTCTCTCTCAATCAATCAACAAAGCTCTCTCTATTTTTCTCTTTTCATCTCTCTCTCACTCTGTGTTCTCTCTCTCGTTCTCTGTAACTCTCAAAAAACACTGAAAAATATTCTTTACACTGAGCATGTTATATGTACTTGTATTAGTACTTGTACTTTGTTGATTGCGTGAATGTATTAGGACTGCGTGAGTTTAAAAGTTGCTTATATTTTTGATACTCGGTACAAGTACAAAGTAGACAAAATACTAATAAGTGAAAACAATATTTACAAAATGTGTACAAACATTTCTAAAGTGTACTCAAGTACTTTACACCTCTGCTTACGGTCAATTTTCCAATATTTGATTGATTGTTTGTTTGTGATGGCGGAACTTTGTGATTGAGGAAACCGGAGACCCAGAGGAAACCCAAGTGAACACGTTGGGAAATTGCAAACTCGAACCTCTCCCCTCCTCTGCCCCATGCACCTGACCCCCCCCCCCCCCCCCCCATCCTACTACCTCAACATACAACCACATCTTTATTAGGACTGTAAGCCATTACACTACTCCCTAAATTGCACTGACTTTGTTTGCACTATTGTCTGCCATTCCTCAGAAGTCACTCTATCCTGTTACATTGGAAATGCAACGCAAACGTCACTTTATTTTCATGACACCTTACTTTTAGTACTTTTTTTATTAGAGCTTTTTGTAGTTTTTGTAAGTTTTATGTTGAAATGTTATCTGTTCGTATCTAAGGACTGAGAGTAACCAAATTCCAATTTTCTGTATGTATGTACTGTACATATGACAAATTGACAATAAAGCTGACTTTGACTTTGACTTTTGACTTTGACTCAGTGTGTGAGGGATCTAGTATGCTGCGAGGAAATGCCACCGTACAAACACGCTTTGTGGGTCCATTACTCCATTCTACCGCTCCCTGAAAGCATTTACCACCCCATGATCAGGTCATTTGTTCATCGCTAAATCAGGAGAAAACCTATGGCAGATGGTAGAAATGGTGTGTGTTCATTCCAGACTACAGCTTAAGCAATCGTTCCGTTAAACAGACGTTGCGTGAGCGTCTCGTGCGGGTTGCACTCCCTCGGGAAAGCATTACAGTTTTGCTATCAATTCTCCCAAATGTCAAAGCAATACTAATCTGGATATGCTCAATGAAAGCATGGCACAAACTTCCCCTATTGTCGCGGATAATAAAGCGAGGAGCATGGCCATAGGGGCCGATTCAAAAAGCCGCCCCGCATTTTTGTGTTGACGTTTTTGATTTCACCCACTTTCTGCTTTAATTTGATTTGCTTGGGATCTGAATGGAAAAGATGAAAAGCCACCTGAGGCATGGGATTAGCCATGCTGCAGTGATGCTCACACACATACACACACACCTATTTATGTGATGTCGCTTTTAACCCTAATGGTGTGTGGTAATGGTGTTATGAAAGGAGTAATGCGGACGTTTTTTTTTTTCATGCTGCATTATGTTAGAGGAAACACTGATGGGCATCTGACATTTGTGCTGTAATAAATACACTAAATAAAAGTAATGAAACAACACAACATCACGAAGCCAAACGCATATCGTTTGAAATCCATTTTGATGAAAAGTGAAATACAAAAAGTGTAACAAAGCTATTTATACATATAGCACAGACAGTAAATACATACAGATGGTAGACATAAAGACAGACAGACAGGCAGGCGGATAAATGGATGGATAGACAGATAGATTAGTCATTATTAATCTATCGATAGACAGAGAGAGAGAGACAAACAGAGATTGATTGAGTGAGAGAGAGAGAGAGAGAGATTACTCACTTGCTCACTAATAGATAGATATTATAGTTATTATTAGATATAAGATATATTGTTAAAGCTAAATTTTCTTATACTATTAAATACAGATATTATTAAATACAGAATGGACCTGTTATAATGTATTTATTTTATTGTAAACAGCATGACAAATTTTAAAAATGCACTTGTTGCATCCAGTGAAAGAAATAAATTAGAAGTTCAAGTTCTTGATAAATGAAAATGAATATATCTTTATTTATACAATAATTAAAACACATTATTAGATTTTTTTTTTTATAAAATAGCAAAAAAATTATTATATATTATTAGACAAAATTAATAAAATAAGGTCATTAAAAAGGCAATGATATAAAAAACAAGGGTTTTGCTAAAAACCATGCTCACATGTATACCAACAACATGACCACAAAGTGTATGAGGTAAATATCCCGTGAATTTGCCATATCTGCAATCACTCATGAATATGTTCAACTCATTGTTATCGAACACACACTGGCGCAGGCGGAGACACACACACGCACGGCACACTGAACACAGCGGGCAGCCGACAAGGCGTCACCCCGTCACATCTGTGGCTGGCAAACCTGCTCAAGGACAACTAGCTATGGGTACAGAAGGGCGAAAGAGACCATTGATTACTCCGTCTGTACCAAACCTGCCAATTACTGATCCGGATCCCTCTTGCTATTAGGCCACCACTGCCAAACCACCTCCATCCTCTTTTAAATATAGAATCAGATTAGTGCCAAAAATATCGCAAAGTAAATTCATAAAAAACGAACAAAAACGCTTAACATTTAAATTAGTTTTTTTCTTTTT